>JAGDQP010027180.1:0-25241 GCA_022664845.1 Lepisma saccharinum
GGATTTGGGAACACGTTCCTTTATATTTATGCACTGAGGTGGGTACACGCTGTGATTTATACTATTAGGTGGGTACACGGCGTGTACCCGCGTATACCCTCCATTCCACCCCTGGTTTTGCTGCTTCACTGGCCAGGGGTGCCAGTTGAAATCTACACGGGAGCATAAAGTTATATTTTACTCAAAAGGAGAAAGTGTTTTATAATATAGTTACAAAATGTATTATTATTATATAGTGCTATATAGTGCGAAAAAGTGTTTTTACTGGATGACGTCATAGTGGTAGTGGTGGTGGTATTCAGTAGTTTATAAGTCAATTTTATTTTTTCTTCGTTTAATAAGTTATGGAGACTGGACAAAAGTGGACATATATACGAAACGGGTATGTATTTCAAAAAAGTGTGTATAAAACTAGGCCTAAAATTTAGGTTATTACTGAACCACTGTAGGGTTTCCATTTTCTGTAATCGCACTGTTTTGTTTTAACACGGAAGAAAGACGGGCAATACCTTTAACTGAACCAAAGGATGTGTTTCTATCGGGGTGTAAACCGAATTTCGTGTGGGTGAGTTCTGTTCTTTTTTTTTTTTTTTTTTTTTACCAATTTTGCATAATTTATTTTCACTTAATTGCGTATCCTAACATTCGTATACGTTTTTCAGAAAATTGCGAGGACAGACACTGTTCTCAGCCGAAAGGCGGCGCTATGGGTGTCGCACCTAAAATTTAGCTATGTGGACAGAGATGAGTACCACTTGCACTCTTCATTCTTTCTTTAAAGAGAAGTATTCGCTGCAAACTTCTATATTTTTAAAGAGACCATTGGTCAGATACAAGGTGAATCTGTCGGGGTTTCACATTATCCTATTTTCGCAAAAAATGTTATTGGCAGCAATTAGCTTTGACACGTACTACGTTCTGCTTTCATTCTAAAATCTAATTATTGTGTTTGCTGCAGAAATACGTCGGGGTCTAATGGCGACGGTTACCGAACCATTGGGTTTGTGACGAGCGGATGACATAGTGATATATTTATTTCCAGGTTCACGATGGATATGATCTACATATATCGTCTTATTTTTTTCTTTATCTACCAACATAAGAGACGTTTGTGGTTCTGGCCCTTGGGATGTACAACTACCTGAGGGGGTGAGAGGGATAAGAAAAGATTGAGAGGGAATCGAACTTAGATTCTAATTACATTTCAATCTCAATTTCAATTGCAATCCATATGGATTCAATCTTTTTCTTCTTATTTCTACTGAGAAGAAGATACTGGGAAATAATTTGCACTTGTATTCCTTGCGGGAATTGAATCCGGGTTCCATAATATGTGAGTAAGTAACATATCCAGTTACTCAATTTAAGATACAATGCAGTGCTAGCTTTTACTTGCTAACTAGCCGGGCCAATGTATGGTTATCCGTTTATTGTTTAGTGACGGTTTCTGTGGATGATTAAAAACATGTCTTCCAAATTTCTTTTGTTTTTAAATTCTCTAATTTCAAAAAGACGTCGTAGGCCAACATAACCCATCCATTGTCGTTGTGCATTTATCCGTATGATTTGCGCGTGTTATGGTTTATTACCATAACCTCTGTCTGTCATAGGTATGGCGTTGATACCTGTTCGCTTTTATTCAACGAAGGGTCCAACGGGAACCGAACCGGAGACCAAGGGGTCTCTAATATTTTACAGACTGCACTTTATATTGTAAATAAAAATGTTTTATTAGTTTCCATTGACTTGTGGGTAATGGGTCCTTCATGTGGAATCAAACCTTTGGCGGTCAATCATGGCGTTGCGTTTCTTCCTGTAATATTAACTTAAAATACATATTAATTTAATTATCTTAAAACTTGAAACTTTTACGTAGTTTACTTCTTAAAATGTTTAATATATTTCACATCATTACATTTATTGACCATTTTTCTTTTTATTGACCATTTTTCTTTTTACTTAGTTCTTAGATTAAACCTACACTGTAAGATGTTGGGTTGAGAAATACCTTGTCGTCTTGTAACACTTAGAGTCCATGCCCTTGTTCAAGTGCTGCCTGTGTATTCATTTTTAATAGTTGACTTCTTTTTTTTTTTTTAAAAAAAAAAGAATACTTATGGCCTTTAGGCAACTTGGCTCAAGTTGAACTTTCCTAGTTTCATTTTTTACAATGAGACCGAATGAGACGAGGCTTATGCAAGTGGTATTGAGTAGCAGGCTGCTTCAGTTAGCAACCTATGGCTTTGAGTACAAGGTAGTTTCCTTCAGGCAGGCAGGTCTGACAGTATATTTCTCAACTTATTTTACTATTTCCTATTTTTGATTATTTTACTATTCTAGAATTACTAAGTTTTAAAATTATATTGCCTACTACATGTAAGGGCGTTGCGAGAGATTTGATTTATTTTTGCTTCAGGATTGGAACTTTTTCTGCTTGTCGCTTTTTCATCCTTTTCTTTAGCTACTTGATTGCATATGCTTTGTATTCCGCTTTAATACACTGTTTGGACAGTACTTTCGCAGTGTTGGATAGCGTTCGTACAGGGGAATTTTGTATTTTGCGTCTTGCTTTCTGCATGTTTTATTCGGCGTTGAATACTTGAATCTTCTATTTGCTTCACAAAAACACACTTTGTTACTAGTGGTAGTCCGTTTATATGAGTAAATGTAAACTTTATTTAGCCTTGCACGGGTCTTGCAATTGAATTGAACTAGCCTTGCACTTGCCTTGCACTTGCCTTGCAGTAGCCTTGAATTAGCCTTGCACTTGCCTTGCAACCTTTGAAAATTCGTTGCGTATAACTTGATACGAGGGGAGCATTAGTTAAGTAATCGGTGCAATGGTACTTTCTTGCACTCATATCCTACTGAGAGTGGATGGGGTTGTACAATGTACATAATCATTTATTCCTACCTTTAACATTCACACCTTGAATCGGATATCCTACTTTATCAACTATTCTGGACTTGTATTTCCGTTTTATTTACGGTTCTATGAATTCATAATTTCATAATTTCGCTTTATTTTTCATATTCTCGTGAGCGCTCAATTATCTTTTACGTCTTTTAATTCCTACTACAGGGTAACCTACATAATGGGAGTGAAACCTGATTGTGCGTTTGCTGACTTTCTATTTAAACATTTCTTACTTCTTTCACACGATCGTGCGTTCTCGGTAGTCATCGAGTTTCCATCTCGAGCTTACAAACATGACATGGGGGAAATCATGCTTGAAAAACTCAACTACGAACTAGAGAGTCCCCATTCTCTATAACGGCTTACGTTTCTTTGGGGGAGAAATAATTTCATGACCATACTCTTTGACTAATTTGGAATTCCTATACTAAATAGATCACATGACTAAACCTTGTATCGAATCCTTAGAGGTCAACAGGGTGAACGTCGTAATTTCTACAAAAGAAAGGGGTAGTAAGCTCCTATTTGTGGGCAAGGCGTGAGCGGAACATGGCCTTTTTCGAAAAAAACGAGGTGCCTAAGGCTGGCATGTTGCAAAAACGGGGTGGCTCCTGGGGGCCATCACAGTGACTAACGTGTAGGGAAGGAAAACCTTTGAACTGAAGGGTCTCCTTACAGTCCACGCTTGATAGTTACTGTGCTCGCATAACTAGCGTTGTCTTTACGATACCGTCATTTGCTTCGTTTCTGAGTCAAAAGTGCTTAATCAATTATGCTATAGTATCCTGACTTAAAACTTGAATATCGCAACTATGCCAATCCAATCGTAATCCTGAAGATTTATTTCCAGTATTTGTTAATCATCAATCAATCAATAAACCAATCAATCAATCAAAAATGTTAATCAATTTCGCGGCGTCTAGTGATGTTTACATGTGATAATTTAGACACATGTGGACATCATTCTTTAGTCTTTGTATACCATAAAATTTCTCAATGTTTTCCTTTCTAAGGAAATATACTGGAACTGTGGTGATCAACGAGAAATGTTGAAGCGAAACGAGCGGATAGACGGGGCACGCGAGTGACCAGTGTGTGACTTTGGCTCTCCACTGGCTTTCACGTGCCTCATCCAAACGCTGACTTATCGACAAGTACAGACCACTACCAGGGCTTGAACCAAGGATGACTTGGCAGGACATGTGGTCCATCTTTTTCATCTACCAATGAGAAGGGGATCGCATCTAGCGTGCTTTACACTGATACCAATATTAATATTACATAACTTTATAATTTAAGATTCAGTGAGAAAACTTAAAAATTTTGTTCATTGGTATGGTGAAGCGAAAGTAGTTTGTTTTTATTTGGATACTTTTAACACATTAAGGATTTTTGTTTATTTTCTAATCTTTCCTTCTATATTTTTACCTGCGATAGATTGTTTAACACTTGACTATACTTTCTTCTTGATTTTTTTAAAACTTACATAACATGTTTAGAAATTGGATTCCCTTAGTTGGCAAATGAATTTCGCCACTATGAAATATTTCTTTTAACGAACCTTACCATTTGTTTTAATTTGTATATTTTTAGTCCATAATTTCGTTTTCCCTCTATTTTCTAAAATAAGCCTAAAAAACTTGGTAAGAGTTTCTAATTTAATGCTGTTTTTAATTGTGCTATGTATGCATTCGTATGTTTTTAATTTTCTTTCTTTCCTTTTTTTAAAACCTGACAGTTGGCGTTCTCCATCGACATTTACTTTTCACTCCAAACATTGTTTTTACGTACTTTCGTAACTCTTTATGGACCTTTGTACCGGGGAGTCATCTTGAGACTTACTCCTTGTTTTTTCGCAAAATTTCTAACCAATACTAGCATTCCTGGTTTGAGCGTAACTGGCTGGCGGTGTTTATCTACTGCTTCTTTGGATTTTTGTTGGGATTTCTCTAACCTTTCCTTCGCTAATTTGCGCATAATACGCATGTGCTATTGCACATTTTTTACTGAAGCTTCCGTGCATTGGTACGGGATTTCACCAGGGAAGACTGCTCGTCTTCCAAAAATTATCTCGTATGAACTCAACCTGGTTTTATCGTGCCGACTAACGTTGTAAGAGTATATACAAAGGCTCAAGTATGTACTCCACCGTTTTGGCACTTAATGACATACTTCTTAAGGAATGAAGATATAGTTCGCATATGCGCCTCACACATTCTATCACTCTGAGGATGATAACTTGTGGTGAAATTTTATTTTATTTGTAGGACCGCAGTGAGTTCTCTAATAATTCCTGCTGTAAAATTTGTACCTACATCACTGAGAATCGTCTCTGGCGCACCATATACCAAGATTACGTGGTCTATTAGGAATCTAGCTACGCGGCAGCTGTTGCACTTCGGAGAGGTCTAGCTATTACGAAATGTGATAAGTTTTCACAAGATACAACAATGAATTTATTTGGATTACTCATCGGCAAAGGGCCATACAAGTCTAGACTGATCCGTTGAAATAATCTATCGGTTTTTATGGGACATTGGTATCCCATTTTCTTGGTGGGACCTGTGTTCGTATACTGACATTTAGCACAGGTTTTTACGAAATTTCTAACATCTTTACCGAAATATGTCCAATAATATCTCTCAGCAACTTTTCCAAAAGTCTTGGAATACCCTAAATGTCCTCCTGCTAGGATTCCTGAGCGGGTTTCATGTAGTACATCTCTAATCATAGTTTCGGGTACAACCAGTTTGTACTCATTGCCTATTTTACGATATAGGAGTTCATTTTTCACATCATAGTGCCTTACTTTTAAATTCGTGGGATGAGTTTGTTTTAACTGAATTAATTCATTAATTTCGGAGTCCTTACTTTGTTCTTCAGTCAAAAGTTTGACTTTATCAATCACTAGATTGTTTACTGGTAAGGGGTCTTCACGTAATTGGATATCTTGGTCTGTCATTTCAGACGTGGGACGTCTGCTTAAGAAATCGGCAATGCGATTCTTTTCTCCGGAGATATGCTTTATTTCGAAATTATATGGAGCTAAACGAAGTGACCATTTCATAGTCCTTCCACGCGGATGTTTAGCCGTCTTTAAATAGCAACCCATCATGTAGTCACTATAGACTTGAAGAATATATCGGCTAAATAATGATGGAAGAAGAGTATAGCCTGACATATTGCAAGACATTCCTTTTCGACAATAGAATAACGGGTCTCTGCGTCTTTCAAAGACCGTGAATAGTATGCAACGACTTGTCGTTTATTATTCTTAACTTGTAGGAGAGCTGCGCCGATACCTGTATAGCATACATCGACATGGAGTTCTGTTGGGAGCTGGGGATTATAATGAGCCAAAACAGGTTGTACGCAAAGTTTGCTCTTCAACAAATTGAAGGCAGTTTTCTGTTTGTCACCGAAGACGAAGTCTTCATCCTTTTTTGTCAGTTTTACCAAAGAACGGGCAATTTCTGAATACCCTTTTATAAATTTTCTGAACTAACCGGTTTCTCCTAGAAACGACTTTACTTGTGTCACGTTAGTTGGGAACGGGAGCTCGGCAATGGCTTTTGTTTTTTCTGGATCTGGCTTCACACCATTTCTACCACAAATATATTCGAGTACCTTTACCTCATCATAGCAATAGAAACACGTAGCAGGGTTTAACTTCAAATTCGCTTCACTTAGCTTCTTCAAAACTATTTCTAATCTTTCTAGCATCTGTGGAAATGAATTTGACCATATGGTTATGTCATACAAGTAGATTGTTAGAATTCTATATTTCAAATTCCCAAATATTTTGTCCATAGCAAGTTGGAAAATCGAGGGAGCTATTCTTAACCCGAATGGCATACTATTAAATGTTTATGTCCCTGAAGAACATATAAATGTGGTCTTTTCTTTGTCCTTTTCGCGAATGGGTGGTATCCGCTTCGGAGATCTAGGGTGGTGATAGACAGTTTAAGAGATCATCGATACGTGGGAGGTTGTAGCTAATGGGTCGTATCAACTTATTTATAGCCCTATAATATATCACTAATCTTTTTGATCCGTTCTTTTTCGAGACAGTCTGGCAGGGTGCTGCATAAGCAGACGTTGAAGGAGAGATAATTCCTGCTTTCAACAACTTTTCGACCTTCGCCTCTATGTGTTCACGTTCCTTTTGGGTCGCTCTGTATGGTGGAAAAGCAATCGGCAAATCACTGATGGTTTTGACCGGACTTTCTTATGCGTTAGTACTCGTAACTTCATCTAAACTCTACGCCGAACAGTCTTGATAACGTTCAAGAAGTTGTAACAGCTGTTTTCTTTCATCTTCAGTCAGTGTAGGATCGAGATGTAGTTCTTTAGCCAAATTATGCTTGGGTTTTCCGCAAGGGAGTTGGGGTAAGGTAGATTTGACTGGTTTGCGCCCTGTAGTTTGGTCAGTGTAAGAGGTTACTGTATGTACCTCATGAATTTTTTCACCTCGTGGAATTTTTGTAGAGTTTGATGATAAATTCATTACTGGAACGATTACTTGAGGTTGGCTGCCATTTATCAAAGCACGGGGAGTGAAACAGCCATGTTCGTAAAGTAAACCTCCTGAATTTTCAATAACAAAGTCTTCAGAGAGTAAGTTATCCTTTACTACATTGACAAATTTTATCGATTCTGCAGGGATGCTGACTTCTGCTTGAGATGTCACATATCGTTTTGTTGCAGGTGTACTGAATTCGATATTCGACATTTCCGTAAATACTTCCGTAAGATCCCTATTGTTCTCTTTTTTTAGGGTTAGAAAGATTGTTAGTGACACACTGGCTTGCATTATTGAACAAGGCCAAAAGATTTTCCTTTTTCGTCCTACGGAATGTTATTTTTCGCACAGGGGAAATTAGGGTTTACCACTTTTGCGGCTGTTACTTCCTGTACACGATGACATAGATTTGCTGTATCTTTTGCAACTGTTCATCTTTTCCTGTCCTTTTTGCTTTTCAGAACGTCGACACTTCGTTTCACGATGTTGAGAACGCATTGCATGTTGTGTGACACGTTGCGTAACACTACTGTTTGCGCTTCTTACTGTATTTCGCTGTTCTGTAGAAAAAAATGTTTTCTGAACGTTATTTCTGTTCCTAACATATTTCACTTCCTAACAGTTTTATTCTAGAATGTACAGGGTGTCTGTACATAATTAGTTCTGCTAATTGTACTTCTTGGGTTACATTACCTGAACAATCTTTTAAGTCAATACTTTGTTCTCTGATGACGACAATAAACTTTCTGATGAAATCGTTACCTAAAATAACTTTATGACCTGATTTCGAGCCTTCAATGATGACCATATTTATCCACAATCGCTGAGTATAACCTCCACGTTTGTCGAATAGATTGAAACATATTCGAGCTACAGGTAACGGGGCTGATGGCTTGTTATCAAGTGCCTGTATACGTACGCTTGCACGTAGTCTATTACCTATGTTAAATTTTGGAGCTAGCAGGGAAGAATGGATTAATGTGGTCATTGATCCAGTGTCCAACAGCACTCTAGTTCGATTACCGAATACTTTAACGTGTATTTCGGGTAATTCTGTTCTGTGAGAATGAATGTGCGGTTTACTTACATACTGGCTACTAATTTGAGATTTATGATGATGCACAAGTATATTTTCCGGCTTGCGATGCATGAGTTCTGAATTGGGTTGACGACATTTTGGGTTTACTTTTTGGCCAATAATATTGGATCAAAATTCATATGCTCGTTTTTCTTGATCATAGGCCTTTTCTACACGCAGTAGCACTTGTATTGCTTTGTTACCGTTGTTGCATTTGCTTCTAGAAGAGGTCTTACATACCTAGGCAAAATGGCTCGTCTAATGTGAAAAAGTAGCTCATTGTCAGTGATGTTGGGATCGTACTCCGTCGATTCGTTGATGAAGGGATACACAAATTCTTGAATTGATTCACAGGGGTAGTGAATTCGCGTTCGCAAATCCCTTTGTAACTTGATGCGGAAACAACTTTCAGGGAATGCAGACTTGAGAAATAATTTTAATTCCTCAAACTTGTTAGAAGTCTTAATTTGGGCTTCCTTAAGATGATACCAATTCTTAGCATTACCTTCCAAATACGCGTAGCAATATTTAATTGCTTCTTCGTCTGACCATTTATAAACATTGATCAGGAGTTCGAACTCGGTTATAAATCTACTAATAGATTCATCTAATGTACCGTGAAATTTCAGAATATAATTAATATCAGGTGGCTCACGAAGTTCGTCCGTTTGTTGAACTGCGTCAACAAAAGGAGGTATTAGGGACCTTTGCGGGGAAGGATTTCGTTCATCCTTATCCGTATCATCTACCTGGGAGAAGGTGTTTAGGTATTCACTTTCTTGTTCTTTGGGGTCTTCCTGCTCTACTACTGGTTGTGCATGTTGATCAATCTTTACCGGCAGTATGGGCAATGGATCAACTTTTGCTTCAGCAGGGGTAACTGTTCTTATTGGCGGTGGAAAATTATCGAATAGTGCGTATATAGGTGGAATTTCTTCCTCTATAGGGGATGTTGACAATGGAGTTGCGTTATCTGAAAGTGTGTGTACACCTTGTAGGGAATTCTGCGGGGTTGCGGTACTTGAAATCTAGGAGCATTCTCAAAGACGTCATATATCGGGGCAAAGAAATCAGGAGCTTCGTCCGATGAACTTACATGTTCCGAATCCTGCTCGAAGTTTAGTACTAGTCCCTGATTTTCTGCGGGAACTGGAGTGGTTGTGTAGCGTGGTTGCACATCTTGAGGGGAGCTTGGATTAAATAAAGTTTCATTTTCTGCAAACCCGAGAGGGGGTTGGAAACTATCCCAACTTAGTTCTTTATCGGAGGGGATTGAAGAATCCCTTACAGCAATTTCATCATCTTGCATTCTTAACGGAATGTTCTTATAATAAGGCTCCTTTATCTCTGAGGGTGGAATGAGTTGAGGTTCTATGTTGTTTTCGTCTAGATTTTCTTTATCTTGCCTCTGTATTGGGACGTTTTGGTAAATGGGATCAGGAGCTGATTTCAGGAGAGGCATCCCCTAGTTTATATTTCCCGGTTGTTCAATATAGACATCACCAGGCTCTTGTTTGATTTCTGGTAACAAAAGATAGCTTGTATCATCTTCTCGAACAGAAATCCATTTGTCTTGAACTGCACTCAGCACGGCTGGTGAGGACTGAGTAATCAAAATTTCCGACCTTGCTACATCCTGGCAAACGTGAGGGGAACGACTGGATGAAAGGACAGCTTCTATATCTATACCGTAGTTTGAATATTGTGTCTGACGACACTGCAAATATAGGAGTCGCTCAATTTTCTCTATTTTTTTCTGGGTTAATTTGGGCTTCCCGAACCACAGTAATTTGAACCAATGGAACTTAATCTAACACAGCTTAAGAAAACATTAAGAACTATACACAATATTACTCCTATTAAACACTATAATGACAAAATTGAACAACTACAATTTAAAATAGAACTTCTCTACCTCAACTAGTACATAACTTCGTAACTAGATATTGTTTTATACTCGCAATAAGCATTTCTATGCGCCTCCCCGGGCGAGAATATGTTCGACCCGAACAAAAGAAACATGGGAAACAGCGGCAATTGAAGAGATTACCGGAGAATAAAGGGAGCTGCTACCGGACATGACCGGAATCAGCGCCTCGACCAAAAGCTAAAATAAGACAAAGGGGGGAAAACGAGAAGAACAGGGAGCTGGGACCGGAATTGCGCCACCACCACAAACTGTTGCGTGTCGGGAGAAGCTGGGCTTCGCCAATCCGCATCAGCAATTATTCAGATATGAGGTACGGAATTAGGTTGAGCTCTAATACTGGAACCTACATTTTAACCAGCAGAATGGGTAAGTCCTGAACTTCTCGCTATGAAAATGACCTGAGGAGGCATACATACATTTTGATGGGATTTTTATTTTAACACTAAAAGACAAAATATAACAATAAATAACAAGGAATGGAAATGTTTAAATACTTAACCTATCCTATGGCAAGTTTCAGAGCTTGTCCTACATCAAGTATTTGTATTCCTAGCTTGAAGAGCCTTACTCGTCTGTAATAAGAAATATACATTTTCAACACTCAATGAATGACTGTTTACAAAAATCTATCTAAACGGGATACCGAGTCTGCAACGGCATTCTTAAGGTTTATAGCGAGTTTCCATAAGTACGACATGACTAGTTTGAGAAGTTGAGTAGGAGTCTGAGTTTTACTTTACAAATTCAAAGATCTACTAACCTGCTATATGCCAACATAATGGCGGTCTTCTAGCACACGGGCAAGATTCTGGGGCACTAATCATCCTGGTTAAGGGGAAAGATTCTATTTTATACTCGGGAACAGGGTAAGGCAGGAAACCGGGACTGACTGACATGTTACTCGATGCCTGCTTCATTCGCAAAACATGACCATAGTATGACCAAATATGGGCATGGATTACGGTCAGCTACATGAATAATCGTTATGGCTACATGGACTTTCCTAAGTCTCACATTCATCATTTCCTGGGTTGATCACGAGTGGCATGAGTTGTCTATTGCCGTCATTGCTACATCCTGTTATTACGACCACGTCTTGACAGCTACAACTCATCCAAATGCGTCAACTTGTATTTCTTCTCTAAAAAGTTTAACCGGGAATTCTCAATAAACAAATATAGGTTATGGAAACTTAATAAATGAATTTGGGAATGGATTTTGAGATTTTTTAAAAATGGATCGAATCAGATTTTCCCAAACTTTTTAGTTTTTGACCTCCTGGTCAGAGTCGGTATTTTGTTTATTGGCAGGCATTAGACTAGTCAGATCCAGTCTTAGGGAGTAGGGAGTAAGAAGGAAATTTATCTACACTCATTTCTCAAAGGAAACAAGAAGATGCACTATGCGCATCGAAATAGAAAAGATGTGTTGCAAACTCTGCAGCCAAGTTTTTCTCCAATGTATCGTGTTATGCGGTGTAAGGTGCGCTTGAATTTTAGAAATACAGCTAGCGCTTGTATTATTACTTTACATTTGTGTTGTTAAGTTTCAAGAAGGAAAAAAAAACTTTCGTTTGATCCTTGTGGGATCAAAGTGCATTTGTACTGTTTCAAGTGATGTGTTTAGTGTAATTTTATACAATTCAGTATTCACATTTTGTGTAAAATTTTCGTTTGAAGAAATTATTACTTTAAACTTGATTATCAAACCTACATGTTGCTCTGAAACATAAACATATTAACTATCTACTTACATACTAGAACATTTTCAAGAATTAAACAGACTCTATATAATTCAAAAGCAAAATAAATTATCTTTTCTTATAATTTTTTTTATATATACACCTTTCATGTAAGAGTTCTAGGCATTACGTTTATTTCATATAGAAGAACCTTTGCACTATGTTCATAGTGATGCGGATATATATATTTATGAATTGTATTTTGTTCACTTCAATCCTTTTCTTTTTAAAAAAATAAAATAAAATATATTGTTCGAGTTCCTTTAAATTAGGCACATAATGTCATTCAGACTTCACTTAGTATTCAAGTTCATAATTACTTGCTCATGGGTTGTCCAACTTAGAAGGTTTAATTTTCCTTAGGGGAAAGTTGGATCTGGTTATCACTTCACTAGTACTAACCATTTAGGGAATATTGGAATAACACTGTTCATAGCATTGTGTTCTGCGAAAGGGATAGTCCTGGAACACTGAAGACTGAAATTCTCTTTATTTTTCACTTTTCATTCAGCGGCGAATAAGTGATGAACTGTGGGGTAGTTTTCATTTTTGCTTAAACTTCACTTTTGACACTGCATAATGTATACACTGTTACTGGGTTTGACCTTATTAACTTGGTCAAAAGTACTTAAATTGGCGGTCCTGGATGTTTACACTTTAAGTTCGGCAATAGGAGTTATTTATCGGTTAGTTGGGCGGCTTAGCTTGATTTTCATGGATTACACTACATTCAATACTTTTGTCACTATACTGCATGTATACTGGGAAGAAACCATATTGGTGTCTTATGTGACATTGTTCCTTGCTTACGGTAACGGGGGGAATGGTTTACTGGTTATTCTTCTTGTGAGGTTATCTGGATACTGGGTGTCGTCATCATTACATAAAACATTGGACTGGGTGCAAATGTCCTGGGATTATTTTCTGAAATATCCAAAAGTGATATTTCGGATGATGCAATTACAACTGCTTGTGACGGTTGGGCTGATGCAAATCAGATATTGGGTCTTCCATCTTTTGGATTTACTTGGCAGCTATTTCATAGTTCTCTAAAACTCAGCATCTTTGGTACGGCTGCAATATTTTAGTTGAGTACCATCCTAACAGGGCGGATGGCAATTCAAGGGGTTAACATATGAAAGGAAGGATTTTAGGGGAAGATGGTTAAAATTGTCATCAGGTTTTAGGTAATTTAGTTATAGAGTTTATTTCCCATTATTTTTGTAAGAGAGTGCTCGCGAGGAGACAAAAATAGTATAATTACAGTTAATGTGCGTAGTCATTAATTTGAAGGGTTACATGGGTACATTACATCGTAATTTTCCATTTGAGTTCATTATTCATACGTCCAATTCATGAGCATGCTTACTCTGGGATTGCCTGTAGCAGGGCTCGAATCTGCAGGCCTTGGATTTGGAAAATGTACAACATTAACTTACGTGATCAATATAATGTATACTTGTATTTTTTATGGGCGCGCGACACTGTTTCGCGAGTGTAGTAACGACTCTGGCAATAGATTTTAATAAAAAGAATCTGGGGTACATTTTTCGTTTTAGAATACAGTTCTGTATGTTAATATTACAAAGAATTCGTAAGAGCTTCTCTTCTGTTCTTGGCTAAGGAAGACAGAATGTTAACGGAAGTCGAGTCTGATAATAAGTCGCTATCTGTACCACATTTTCGTTTGCTTGTTGGGTTGTAACTTGCTTTTGTACTGAGAATAGTTTTGCTCAGGGCTGGAATGGTAAGATTTTTGGGGGGTACACGCTGCTCAATAAAAATCTGGATTTGGGAACACGTTCCTTTATATTTATGCACTGAGGTGGGTACACGCTGTGATTTATACTATTAGGTGGGTACACGGCGTGTACCCGCGTATACCCTCCATTCCACCCCTGGTTTTGCTGCTTCACTGGCCAGGGGTGCCAGTTGAAATCTACACGGGAGCATAAAGTTATATTTTACTCAAAAGGAGAAAGTGTTTTATAATATAGTTACAAAATGTATTATTATTATATAGTGCTATATAGTGCGAAAAAGTGTTTTTACTGGATGACGTCATAGTGGTAGTGGTGGTGGTATTCAGTAGTTTATAAGTCAATTTTATTTTTTCTTCGTTTAATAAGTTATGGAGACTGGACAAAAGTGGACATATATACGAAACGGGTATGTATTTCAAAAAAGTGTGTATAAAACTAGGCCTAAAATTTAGGTTATTACTGAACCACTGTAGGGTTTCCATTTTCTGTAATCGCACTGTTTTGTTTTAACACGGAAGAAAGACGGGCAATACCTTTAACTGAACCAAAGGATGTGTTTCTATCGGGGTGTAAACCGAATTTCGTGTGGGTGAGTTCTGTTCTTTTTTTTTTTTTTTTTTTTTACCAATTTTGCATAATTTATTTTCACTTAATTGCGTATCCTAACATTCGTATACGTTTTTCAGAAAATTGCGAGGACAGACACTGTTCTCAGCCGAAAGGCGGCGCTATGGGTGTCGCACCTAAAATTTAGCTATGTGGACAGAGATGAGTACCACTTGCACTCTTCATTCTTTCTTTAAAGAGAAGTATTCGCTGCAAACTTCTATATTTTTAAAGAGACCATTGGTCAGATACAAGGTGAATCTGTCGGGGTTTCACATTATCCTATTTTCGCAAAAAATGTTATTGGCAGCAATTAGCTTTGACACGTACTACGTTCTGCTTTCATTCTAAAATCTAATTATTGTGTTTGCTGCAGAAATACGTCGGGGTCTAATGGCGACGGTTACCGAACCATTGGGTTTGTGACGAGCGGATGACATAGTGATATATTTATTTCCAGGTTCACGATGGATATGATCTACATATATCGTCTTATTTTTTTCTTTATCTACCAACATAAGAGACGTTTGTGGTTCTGGCCCTTGGGATGTACAACTACCTGAGGGGGTGAGAGGGATAAGAAAAGATTGAGAGGGAATCGAACTTAGATTCTAATTACATTTCAATCTCAATTTCAATTGCAATCCATATGGATTCAATCTTTTTCTTCTTATTTCTACTGAGAAGAAGATACTGGGAAATAATTTGCACTTGTATTCCTTGCGGGAATTGAATCCGGGTTCCATAATATGTGAGTAAGTAACATATCCAGTTACTCAATTTAAGATACAATGCAGTGCTAGCTTTTACTTGCTAACTAGCCGGGCCAATGTATGGTTATCCGTTTATTGTTTAGTGACGGTTTCTGTGGATGATTAAAAACATGTCTTCCAAATTTCTTTTGTTTTTAAATTCTCTAATTTCAAAAAGACGTCGTAGGCCAACATAACCCATCCATTGTCGTTGTGCATTTATCCGTATGATTTGCGCGTGTTATGGTTTATTACCATAACCTCTGTCTGTCATAGGTATGGCGTTGATACCTGTTCGCTTTTATTCAACGAAGGGTCCAACGGGAACCGAACCGGAGACCAAGGGGTCTCTAATATTTTACAGACTGCACTTTATATTGTAAATAAAAATGTTTTATTAGTTTCCATTGACTTGTGGGTAATGGGTCCTTCATGTGGAATCAAACCTTTGGCGGTCAATCATGGCGTTGCGTTTCTTCCTGTAATATTAACTTAAAATACATATTAATTTAATTATCTTAAAACTTGAAACTTTTACGTAGTTTACTTCTTAAAATGTTTAATATATTTCACATCATTACATTTATTGACCATTTTTCTTTTTATTGACCATTTTTCTTTTTACTTAGTTCTTAGATTAAACCTACACTGTAAGATGTTGGGTTGAGAAATACCTTGTCGTCTTGTAACACTTAGAGTCCATGCCCTTGTTCAAGTGCTGCCTGTGTATTCATTTTTAATAGTTGACTTCTTTTTTTTTTTTTAAAAAAAAAAGAATACTTATGGCCTTTAGGCAACTTGGCTCAAGTTGAACTTTCCTAGTTTCATTTTTTACAATGAGACCGAATGAGACGAGGCTTATGCAAGTGGTATTGAGTAGCAGGCTGCTTCAGTTAGCAACCTATGGCTTTGAGTACAAGGTAGTTTCCTTCAGGCAGGCAGGTCTGACAGTATATTTCTCAACTTATTTTACTATTTCCTATTTTTGATTATTTTACTATTCTAGAATTACTAAGTTTTAAAATTATATTGCCTACTACATGTAAGGGCGTTGCGAGAGATTTGATTTATTTTTGCTTCAGGATTGGAACTTTTTCTGCTTGTCGCTTTTTCATCCTTTTCTTTAGCTACTTGATTGCATATGCTTTGTATTCCGCTTTAATACACTGTTTGGACAGTACTTTCGCAGTGTTGGATAGCGTTCGTACAGGGGAATTTTGTATTTTGCGTCTTGCTTTCTGCATGTTTTATTCGGCGTTGAATACTTGAATCTTCTATTTGCTTCACAAAAACACACTTTGTTACTAGTGGTAGTCCGTTTATATGAGTAAATGTAAACTTTATTTAGCCTTGCACGGGTCTTGCAATTGAATTGAACTAGCCTTGCACTTGCCTTGCACTTGCCTTGCAGTAGCCTTGAATTAGCCTTGCACTTGCCTTGCAACCTTTGAAAATTCGTTGCGTATAACTTGATACGAGGGGAGCATTAGTTAAGTAATCGGTGCAATGGTACTTTCTTGCACTCATATCCTACTGAGAGTGGATGGGGTTGTACAATGTACATAATCATTTATTCCTACCTTTAACATTCACACCTTGAATCGGATATCCTACTTTATCAACTATTCTGGACTTGTATTTCCGTTTTATTTACGGTTCTATGAATTCATAATTTCATAATTTCGCTTTATTTTTCATATTCTCGTGAGCGCTCAATTATCTTTTACGTCTTTTAATTCCTACTACAGGGTAACCTACATAATGGGAGTGAAACCTGATTGTGCGTTTGCTGACTTTCTATTTAAACATTTCTTACTTCTTTCACACGATCGTGCGTTCTCGGTAGTCATCGAGTTTCCATCTCGAGCTTACAAACATGACATGGGGGAAATCATGCTTGAAAAACTCAACTACGAACTAGAGAGTCCCCATTCTCTATAACGGCTTACGTTTCTTTGGGGGAGAAATAATTTCATGACCATACTCTTTGACTAATTTGGAATTCCTATACTAAATAGATCACATGACTAAACCTTGTATCGAATCCTTAGAGGTCAACAGGGTGAACGTCGTAATTTCTACAAAAGAAAGGGGTAGTAAGCTCCTATTTGTGGGCAAGGCGTGAGCGGAACATGGCCTTTTTCGAAAAAAACGAGGTGCCTAAGGCTGGCATGTTGCAAAAACGGGGTGGCTCCTGGGGGCCATCACAGTGACTAACGTGTAGGGAAGGAAAACCTTTGAACTGAAGGGTCTCCTTACAGTCCACGCTTGATAGTTACTGTGCTCGCATAACTAGCGTTGTCTTTACGATACCGTCATTTGCTTCGTTTCTGAGTCAAAAGTGCTTAATCAATTATGCTATAGTATCCTGACTTAAAACTTGAATATCGCAACTATGCCAATCCAATCGTAATCCTGAAGATTTATTTCCAGTATTTGTTAATCATCAATCAATCAATAAACCAATCAATCAATCAAAAATGTTAATCAATTTCGCGGCGTCTAGTGATGTTTACATGTGATAATTTAGACACATGTGGACATCATTCTTTAGTCTTTGTATACCATAAAATTTCTCAATGTTTTCCTTTCTAAGGAAATATACTGGAACTGTGGTGATCAACGAGAAATGTTGAAGCGAAACGAGCGGATAGACGGGGCACGCGAGTGACCAGTGTGTGACTTTGGCTCTCCACTGGCTTTCACGTGCCTCATCCAAACGCTGACTTATCGACAAGTACAGACCACTACCAGGGCTTGAACCAAGGATGACTTGGCAGGACATGTGGTCCATCTTTTTCATCTACCAATGAGAAGGGGATCGCATCTAGCGTGCTTTACACTGATACCAATATTAATATTACATAACTTTATAATTTAAGATTCAGTGAGAAAACTTAAAAATTTTGTTCATTGGTATGGTGAAGCGAAAGTAGTTTGTTTTTATTTGGATACTTTTAACACATTAAGGATTTTTGTTTATTTTCTAATCTTTCCTTCTATATTTTTACCTGCGATAGATTGTTTAACACTTGACTATACTTTCTTCTTGATTTTTTTAAAACTTACATAACATGTTTAGAAATTGGATTCCCTTAGTTGGCAAATGAATTTCGCCACTATGAAATATTTCTTTTAACGAACCTTACCATTTGTTTTAATTTGTATATTTTTAGTCCATAATTTCGTTTTCCCTCTATTTTCTAAAATAAGCCTAAAAAACTTGGTAAGAGTTTCTAATTTAATGCTGTTTTTAATTGTGCTATGTATGCATTCGTATGTTTTTAATTTTCTTTCTTTCCTTTTTTTAAAACCTGACAGTTGGCGTTCTCCATCGACATTTACTTTTCACTCCAAACATTGTTTTTA
The DNA here is from genome assembly GCA_022664845.1 of Lepisma saccharinum. NCBI lineage: Eukaryota > Metazoa > Arthropoda > Insecta > Zygentoma > Lepismatidae > Lepisma > Lepisma saccharinum. Next base: position 18,679 of record JAGDQP010027180.1, read on the forward strand.
CGTACTTTCGTAACTCTTTATGGACCTTTGTACCGGGGAGTCATCTTGAGACTTACTCCTTGTTTTTTCGCAAAATTTCTAACCAATACTAGCATTCCTGGTTTGAGCGTAACTGGCTGGCGGTGTTTATCTACTGCTTCTTTGGATTTTTGTTGGGATTTCTCTAACCTTTCCTTCGCTAATTTGCGCATAATACGCATGTGCTATTGCACATTTTTTACTGAAGCTTCCGTGCATTGGTACGGGATTTCACCAGGGAAGACTGCTCGTCTTCCAAAAATTATCTCGTATGAACTCAACCTGGTTTTATCGTGCCGACTAACGTTGTAAGAGTATATACAAAGGCTCAAGTATGTACTCCACCGTTTTGGCACTTAATGACATACTTCTTAAGGAATGAAGATATAGTTCGCATATGCGCCTCACACATTCTATCACTCTGAGGATGATAACTTGTGGTGAAATTTTATTTTATTTGTAGGACCGCAGTGAGTTCTCTAATAATTCCTGCTGTAAAATTTGTACCTACATCACTGAGAATCGTCTCTGGCGCACCATATACCAAGATTACGTGGTCTATTAGGAATCTAGCTACGCGGCAGCTGTTGCACTTCGGAGAGGTCTAGCTATTACGAAATGTGATAAGTTTTCACAAGATACAACAATGAATTTATTTGGATTACTCATCGGCAAAGGGCCATACAAGTCTAGACTGATCCGTTGAAATAATCTATCGGTTTTTATGGGACATTGGTATCCCATTTTCTTGGTGGGACCTGTGTTCGTATACTGACATTTAGCACAGGTTTTTACGAAATTTCTAACATCTTTACCGAAATATGTCCAATAATATCTCTCAGCAACTTTTCCAAAAGTCTTGGAATACCCTAAATGTCCTCCTGCTAGGATTCCTGAGCGGGTTTCATGTAGTACATCTCTAATCATAGTTTCGGGTACAACCAGTTTGTACTCATTGCCTATTTTACGATATAGGAGTTCATTTTTCACATCATAGTGCCTTACTTTTAAATTCGTGGGATGAGTTTGTTTTAACTGAATTAATTCATTAATTTCGGAGTCCTTACTTTGTTCTTCAGTCAAAAGTTTGACTTTATCAATCACTAGATTGTTTACTGGTAAGGGGTCTTCACGTAATTGGATATCTTGGTCTGTCATTTCAGACGTGGGACGTCTGCTTAAGAAATCGGCAATGCGATTCTTTTCTCCGGAGATATGCTTTATTTCGAAATTATATGGAGCTAAACGAAGTGACCATTTCATAGTCCTTCCACGCGGATGTTTAGCCGTCTTTAAATAGCAACCCATCATGTAGTCACTATAGACTTGAAGAATATATCGGCTAAATAATGATGGAAGAAGAGTATAGCCTGACATATTGCAAGACATTCCTTTTCGACAATAGAATAACGGGTCTCTGCGTCTTTCAAAGACCGTGAATAGTATGCAACGACTTGTCGTTTATTATTCTTAACTTGTAGGAGAGCTGCGCCGATACCTGTATAGCATACATCGACATGGAGTTCTGTTGGGAGCTGGGGATTATAATGAGCCAAAACAGGTTGTACGCAAAGTTTGCTCTTCAACAAATTGAAGGCAGTTTTCTGTTTGTCACCGAAGACGAAGTCTTCATCCTTTTTTGTCAGTTTTACCAAAGAACGGGCAATTTCTGAATACCCTTTTATAAATTTTCTGAACTAACCGGTTTCTCCTAGAAACGACTTTACTTGTGTCACGTTAGTTGGGAACGGGAGCTCGGCAATGGCTTTTGTTTTTTCTGGATCTGGCTTCACACCATTTCTACCACAAATATATTCGAGTACCTTTACCTCATCATAGCAATAGAAACACGTAGCAGGGTTTAACTTCAAATTCGCTTCACTTAGCTTCTTCAAAACTATTTCTAATCTTTCTAGCATCTGTGGAAATGAATTTGACCATATGGTTATGTCATACAAGTAGATTGTTAGAATTCTATATTTCAAATTCCCAAATATTTTGTCCATAGCAAGTTGGAAAATCGAGGGAGCTATTCTTAACCCGAATGGCATACTATTAAATGTTTATGTCCCTGAAGAACATATAAATGTGGTCTTTTCTTTGTCCTTTTCGCGAATGGGTGGTATCCGCTTCGGAGATCTAGGGTGGTGATAGACAGTTTAAGAGATCATCGATACGTGGGAGGTTGTAGCTAATGGGTCGTATCAACTTATTTATAGCCCTATAATATATCACTAATCTTTTTGATCCGTTCTTTTTCGAGACAGTCTGGCAGGGTGCTGCATAAGCAGACGTTGAAGGAGAGATAATTCCTGCTTTCAACAACTTTTCGACCTTCGCCTCTATGTGTTCACGTTCCTTTTGGGTCGCTCTGTATGGTGGAAAAGCAATCGGCAAATCACTGATGGTTTTGACCGGACTTTCTTATGCGTTAGTACTCGTAACTTCATCTAAACTCTACGCCGAACAGTCTTGATAACGTTCAAGAAGTTGTAACAGCTGTTTTCTTTCATCTTCAGTCAGTGTAGGATCGAGATGTAGTTCTTTAGCCAAATTATGCTTGGGTTTTCCGCAAGGGAGTTGGGGTAAGGTAGATTTGACTGGTTTGCGCCCTGTAGTTTGGTCAGTGTAAGAGGTTACTGTATGTACCTCATGAATTTTTTCACCTCGTGGAATTTTTGTAGAGTTTGATGATAAATTCATTACTGGAACGATTACTTGAGGTTGGCTGCCATTTATCAAAGCACGGGGAGTGAAACAGCCATGTTCGTAAAGTAAACCTCCTGAATTTTCAATAACAAAGTCTTCAGAGAGTAAGTTATCCTTTACTACATTGACAAATTTTATCGATTCTGCAGGGATGCTGACTTCTGCTTGAGATGTCACATATCGTTTTGTTGCAGGTGTACTGAATTCGATATTCGACATTTCCGTAAATACTTCCGTAAGATCCCTATTGTTCTCTTTTTTTAGGGTTAGAAAGATTGTTAGTGACACACTGGCTTGCATTATTGAACAAGGCCAAAAGATTTTCCTTTTTCGTCCTACGGAATGTTATTTTTCGCACAGGGGAAATTAGGGTTTACCACTTTTGCGGCTGTTACTTCCTGTACACGATGACATAGATTTGCTGTATCTTTTGCAACTGTTCATCTTTTCCTGTCCTTTTTGCTTTTCAGAACGTCGACACTTCGTTTCACGATGTTGAGAACGCATTGCATGTTGTGTGACACGTTGCGTAACACTACTGTTTGCGCTTCTTACTGTATTTCGCTGTTCTGTAGAAAAAAATGTTTTCTGAACGTTATTTCTGTTCCTAACATATTTCACTTCCTAACAGTTTTATTCTAGAATGTACAGGGTGTCTGTACATAATTAGTTCTGCTAATTGTACTTCTTGGGTTACATTACCTGAACAATCTTTTAAGTCAATACTTTGTTCTCTGATGACGACAATAAACTTTCTGATGAAATCGTTACCTAAAATAACTTTATGACCTGATTTCGAGCCTTCAATGATGACCATATTTATCCACAATCGCTGAGTATAACCTCCACGTTTGTCGAATAGATTGAAACATATTCGAGCTACAGGTAACGGGGCTGATGGCTTGTTATCAAGTGCCTGTATACGTACGCTTGCACGTAGTCTATTACCTATGTTAAATTTTGGAGCTAGCAGGGAAGAATGGATTAATGTGGTCATTGATCCAGTGTCCAACAGCACTCTAGTTCGATTACCGAATACTTTAACGTGTATTTCGGGTAATTCTGTTCTGTGAGAATGAATGTGCGGTTTACTTACATACTGGCTACTAATTTGAGATTTATGATGATGCACAAGTATATTTTCCGGCTTGCGATGCATGAGTTCTGAATTGGGTTGACGACATTTTGGGTTTACTTTTTGGCCAATAATATTGGATCAAAATTCATATGCTCGTTTTTCTTGATCATAGGCCTTTTCTACACGCAGTAGCACTTGTATTGCTTTGTTACCGTTGTTGCATTTGCTTCTAGAAGAGGTCTTACATACCTAGGCAAAATGGCTCGTCTAATGTGAAAAAGTAGCTCATTGTCAGTGATGTTGGGATCGTACTCCGTCGATTCGTTGATGAAGGGATACACAAATTCTTGAATTGATTCACAGGGGTAGTGAATTCGCGTTCGCAAATCCCTTTGTAACTTGATGCGGAAACAACTTTCAGGGAATGCAGACTTGAGAAATAATTTTAATTCCTCAAACTTGTTAGAAGTCTTAATTTGGGCTTCCTTAAGATGATACCAATTCTTAGCATTACCTTCCAAATACGCGTAGCAATATTTAATTGCTTCTTCGTCTGACCATTTATAAACATTGATCAGGAGTTCGAACTCGGTTATAAATCTACTAATAGATTCATCTAATGTACCGTGAAATTTCAGAATATAATTAATATCAGGTGGCTCACGAAGTTCGTCCGTTTGTTGAACTGCGTCAACAAAAGGAGGTATTAGGGACCTTTGCGGGGAAGGATTTCGTTCATCCTTATCCGTATCATCTACCTGGGAGAAGGTGTTTAGGTATTCACTTTCTTGTTCTTTGGGGTCTTCCTGCTCTACTACTGGTTGTGCATGTTGATCAATCTTTACCGGCAGTATGGGCAATGGATCAACTTTTGCTTCAGCAGGGGTAACTGTTCTTATTGGCGGTGGAAAATTATCGAATAGTGCGTATATAGGTGGAATTTCTTCCTCTATAGGGGATGTTGACAATGGAGTTGCGTTATCTGAAAGTGTGTGTACACCTTGTAGGGAATTCTGCGGGGTTGCGGTACTTGAAATCTAGGAGCATTCTCAAAGACGTCATATATCGGGGCAAAGAAATCAGGAGCTTCGTCCGATGAACTTACATGTTCCGAATCCTGCTCGAAGTTTAGTACTAGTCCCTGATTTTCTGCGGGAACTGGAGTGGTTGTGTAGCGTGGTTGCACATCTTGAGGGGAGCTTGGATTAAATAAAGTTTCATTTTCTGCAAACCCGAGAGGGGGTTGGAAACTATCCCAACTTAGTTCTTTATCGGAGGGGATTGAAGAATCCCTTACAGCAATTTCATCATCTTGCATTCTTAACGGAATGTTCTTATAATAAGGCTCCTTTATCTCTGAGGGTGGAATGAGTTGAGGTTCTATGTTGTTTTCGTCTAGATTTTCTTTATCTTGCCTCTGTATTGGGACGTTTTGGTAAATGGGATCAGGAGCTGATTTCAGGAGAGGCATCCCCTAGTTTATATTTCCCGGTTGTTCAATATAGACATCACCAGGCTCTTGTTTGATTTCTGGTAACAAAAGATAGCTTGTATCATCTTCTCGAACAGAAATCCATTTGTCTTGAACTGCACTCAGCACGGCTGGTGAGGACTGAGTAATCAAAATTTCCGACCTTGCTACATCCTGGCAAACGTGAGGGGAACGACTGGATGAAAGGACAGCTTCTATATCTATACCGTAGTTTGAATATTGTGTCTGACGACACTGCAAATATAGGAGTCGCTCAATTTTCTCTATTTTTTTCTGGGTTAATTTGGGCTTCCCGAACCACAGTAATTTGAACCAATGGAACTTAATCTAACACAGCTTAAGAAAACATTAAGAACTATACACAATATTACTCCTATTAAACACTATAATGACAAAATTGAACAACTACAATTTAAAATAGAACTTCTCTACCTCAACTAGTACATAACTTCGTAACTAGATATTGTTTTATACTCGCAATAAGCATTTCTATGCGCCTCCCCGGGCGAGAATATGTTCGACCCGAACAAAAGAAACATGGGAAACAGCGGCAATTGAAGAGATTACCGGAGAATAAAGGGAGCTGCTACCGGACATGACCGGAATCAGCGCCTCGACCAAAAGCTAAAATAAGACAAAGGGGGGAAAACGAGAAGAACAGGGAGCTGGGACCGGAATTGCGCCACCACCACAAACTGTTGCGTGTCGGGAGAAGCTGGGCTTCGCCAATCCGCATCAGCAATTATTCAGATATGAGGTACGGAATTAGGTTGAGCTCTAATACTGGAACCTACATTTTAACCAGCAGAATGGGTAAGTCCTGAACTTCTCGCTATGAAAATGACCTGAGGAGGCATACATACATTTTGATGGGATTTTTATTTTAACACTAAAAGACAAAATATAACAATAAATAACAAGGAATGGAAATGTTTAAATACTTAACCTATCCTATGGCAAGTTTCAGAGCTTGTCCTACATCAAGTATTTGTATTCCTAGCTTGAAGAGCCTTACTCGTCTGTAATAAGAAATATACATTTTCAACACTCAATGAATGACTGTTTACAAAAATCTATCTAAACGGGATACCGAGTCTGCAACGGCATTCTTAAGGTTTATAGCGAGTTTCCATAAGTACGACATGACTAGTTTGAGAAGTTGAGTAGGAGTCTGAGTTTTACTTTACAAATTCAAAGATCTACTAACCTGCTATATGCCAACATAATGGCGGTCTTCTAGCACACGGGCAAGATTCTGGGGCACTA
>JAGDQP010027181.1:0-25241 GCA_022664845.1 Lepisma saccharinum
TCTAGTTTCATTTTCTTCTCTCTGTACTTTCATATTTTATTAATCATAAATGTCTCCTGTGATTATAGCAAAATTGTCTTGTACAGCAATAGCTATAAGGTTATATTTCTCTTTGTACTTGTTTTCATATAAATATTTTTCCTGAACAAAAGTATTCCGTCCACTGTGTTTAGGGGCGTGTGCGTGTGTGTCATTTTGTATGTATCATTAGCTGCCACAGGCTGTCAATTAATGCCATTATAGACACCAGTTTCATTATTCAGGACAAGACCTCAGGGAAATGAACAAACAATTACTCAGGCGAATGAATACCCTTGATTCTCTGTGTCCCCCCCTCTTTCCCTTCCTCGTCAAGCAGAAATTAAAAATACACGTACAATCTCAATTCCACATGGACAATCCATCCGTTGTACCTCCCATTTTCCCATACTACCTGTACACTTATCCCCTCCCTCATACACACAAAAAAAAATATATATAAACAAATTGCAAACTCATGTCTGTTCTAGAGAAAATTACTGCTTTTAAAATTCATGATATTATCATTAGGTGTGCGAATTTACTTCATGTTATTTTATTTTTTTCTTGGATATACATCAGAACCAATCCACAGCGTATGAGGAAGGGTTTACATTATTTAATTTCATATAATATTAACAAAAGTAAGAGCGTACATATATTGTTAGAGCGTTAAAAGTGTTCTAAATGTAGTTCCATTTAAAAAAAAAAAAAACTCAACGTTGATGAATTTATGTACTGAAACAGATTGTACACTTCTAATGCATTTTAAGGTTAGTATAAAGCAACACTTTCTAAAGGTAGATGGCAGCACTACCTACGCATATCTCCAATGTATTTTATCGTCGTACGAAATGGCAATGCTGCTCCTATAAATTGAAGCCTAGAGAGTTCAAACTTTCAGAGAAGATAGTTCATAACTATTCCAAGAATTCAATTCAATCCGTGTTGATTTTTATTTTCTTTCTTGTTCATTGTTGAAAGAGCTTGATTATTGTAGTGAATATTAAAACCTATAGAAAGGAAGTTCTTTCAACAATGAATAAAAAGTAAAATAAAAAATTGACTCGGATCGAACTCTTCAATTGGTTATGAATTTTCTTCCCTGAAAGTTTGAACTCTCTAGGCTTGAATTTGTAGGAGCCGCATTGAAATTTCGTGCGACAATAAATATACATCATATATATATATACGGAGACAGTGCTGCCATCTTTTGTTGGAGATCTTTGCCTTGAATTAACCTTAAAGCTTTATATTCGAAATTCACAGAAAAAAGAAATGAAATAACTAAACTATTAATTAATAAGATTCTTTCTTAGTTTTGTTAGTATAATAACACTTTCTTTTCTTTTCTTAATTAAATTTTTTATTTATGACCTTTAGGCATCTAAGGCTCAAGCCAGGATAAGGGAGGGGAAAGGATTCGCAAAGCTGTACGCCAGAGTCCTATGTTGAAGGTGCCATCCCGGCATATGCTTGGTATGATTGAGGAAAAACCTTGGAAAACCCTCAGTCAGAATGGTCGAACGCTGGGATCGAACCCACGACCTTCCGAATCCTACGAAAACGCTCTACCACTCAGTTAGAGCAGCTCGGTTTCTTTTCTTTATGATCATGTACTTGTGATTGTAGTAATTTGTTATCGGCCCTTTTTTTTCCCCATGAGAGAACAGTTATTGTCCAGAACTGAAACACATGTCTTCAATATGCCTCACATTTTGACTTTTAATACAAGCCCGATTTGCATGAAATTTCCATTTGGAGACGGGGTGGGTTAGGGGATGTAATATGCTGAATTTGATTCCCAAATCGAAACTGTTCAAATTTCGAAAACTTACGATGACGGCAGCACGAAAGAATTTGAAGTTAAAAGGAGAGAAGCACTCAATTTTCGTCTGGCGATTCTGAAGAGAGTAGAGTTCGAATTCAAAAGGATGCAGAAGTCCATTTTGAAATTTAAAAAAAAATGTATTCCAAAATCGAAATTGGCGGTAGTTCAAAGAGGTTTAATTATTTTAAAAAACCGGCTGGCACCTGCCTTTACATATTAGGAATCAGAGGTATCTGAGTAGATTCATTTAAATATACTAAGTTTAGTCACACAGCTTCGGATAACTTATCTTGGAGTGGAAAAACTATAGTATTACGTACTATATCACAAACATCTGATTTGTTTTATAGTTGTGATTAGGGATAACTTACCCCTAGCAAGAATAATTTTAGCACAATTTTATAAATGAAGTACCGAGCGGCCATAGCTTAGTGGTAGAGCGTTGGCTTAGGATTCAGGAGGTGCTGGGATCGATCCGAGCGGCTGACCATCTTGACTGAGGTTTTTCTAGGCAAATGCTGGGATGGTACCTACAAAAGTAAACCCTGACATTCCAATATCCTTTCATGCTTGAGCCTACAATGCCTAAAGGCCTTAAAATAAATTCTATTCAATATACGTGAGGTAGCTATACTTGGAAATATATTTTTCTTAATTAATTATATTTTAACTAATTATCCATCTGAATCCATCACAAACTGTTCATAGAACTTCAAACATATGAATTGTACAAATCTTTTACGTATAGTAATCGCAAGGTTACAATCAATTCATAATTTATTCATTCAGCATTACTGACCTTCACTTCATGATGAGCGTTCATTCTAACAAGCTCAGTCCGTACAGAGTTGTCACATGAACACGAAAATTGGGGGAAATTAAAGAAGAAAATATGCCTTTTATTTAACAATGACCTGCCGAAGATGGGCCCATAGCACTATAGCTCCCTCTTCCGGTAAACACCTCTATTATTATATTAAAGAAGTTTCATATATTAAAAAAAAAATGTATCAGGATTGTTTCTAACAAAATATAAATTAAAAATATTTTTCAAATATATCCCTAATAAGAATTCAGCACAAAGTTGTTAATGGTCATATCCAATGCAACACTATTCTCACAAACAAACCTTCGTGTACCTATCTGACGAACGCAAAATATAGGCCTTTTCTATAGATTCTTGCATACCTAGAATAAGCCTAAGATTACTTATAAGCAAGATATAGCAGTCTCCCAGAGACGTTTCATATGTTCCTCTTTCTTGACACTTTTTAAGGCTCAGATAAACTCATTAGATTTGTCACATGTAAGTCGTTGTATATTTTGTTATAAATTGAATATATTTTTAAAAAAAAGTTGGATTAGAAAAACATAAAATAACTATTATATTGAACTAAATTTCAAGACCAATAAACAAATTGAACACTACATCATCCTGTTTCTAGACTGTTCTGTGACTTACAACGTTTGCTGGTTTGTAATAATCAACTGGTATCGTGTTCTACGCCTGCTAGCAACGTGATTACCCGTTGATTCACTTCAAATGAGCGTTCTATGACATTCCTCCAAGTACTATTTCGTCAAGTACTACTATTCCCCCAATATTATACTACGGTATTTATAAAATCACACAGTGCAAAAACAATGTACCAAGAGCTGTACTCAATGTCGTTTGCTGGATGTTATGCAACCTGTTAAGCACGAGTGTAGTGTCGGTCGCCTAACAACAGTTGTTTTAAAAGTAGGAGATAATTTCTATAGCACGATTCTCGTTAACTCGGTTTATTTCTTATAGGGGCCTCCTCAGGGCCTCCCTTTTGCTTGCATGTCAGTTCTAAACGGTTCGATGGACCTAAGTAGGTCCCAAGTTTACACACAATAACGAGTGAAATTTTGGATTTCTTTATTTTCTGCTTATATTCGAAGTTGATTTCCCACTTCGGAAACTTACAGTGAAATCTGAATATGAAATTTTAGGTACTTTTTTATTCTTTAAAAATATTCGCTTTGCTTTTTATAATTAACGTGTATATACTACACTTATAAATGCTTTTAATATTGTTTCCTCAAAAACAATGTTTTCAGTCGTTCTAGAAATCAGTTCATCTTAACTGTGGCTTAGGAGAGATTTGTTGTAAAGTTTATTTGGAACTGATTGTAATCTTAATTATTACTAAATCGTGTGTTCTAGATGCTTCCTTAATTTATACTTTAAATACTGAGTCACTCTTTATAGTGTTTCTGCAAAACAATATTCTAGGAACAGTTCCGTCTTATAATGGAAGGGATGAAGCAATAAAAGGCTATCTTCAGAATACGTCGACTTATTTACCAGTTGATAAATTCATAATATGATGTCTTAGGAACTACAACTGTTTAGCGTAAACTACATGATAGTTGTATCATATTACTAAGAATCCAAATATGTCAAGACTTTAAGAAAGCGAGGTTGGCATACCTTAAGAAGGATGAAATATTAAGGTTAGTGTAAAACAACGAACTGTGACGTTAGATGGCAGCACTACCTCGTATGTCTCCAATGCATTTTTATCGTTGAAGGAAATTGCAATGCTGCTCCTACAAATTCAAACCTAGAGAGTTCAAAATTTCATAGAGGAAAGTTCATAACCATTTTAAGAGTCTAATCCCTGCCGATTTTTCATTTTCTCTTTTCTTAATTGTTGAAAGAGATTCATTGTTATAGGTTTGGATATTTAGAACAATCAAGTGATTTCAACAATGAATAAAAAATAATATAATAAATTGTCACGGATAGAAGTCTTGAATTGGTTATGAACTTTCTTCCCTGAAAGTTAGAACTCTCTAGGCTTGAGTTTGTAGAAGCAGCATTAAAATTTCGTGCAACGATAAAAATACATTTCATACGGAGGTAATGTTGTAATGGAATTGGTTGATTATGACGATTGGCGTTTGAAAATGTTCTCCTCGTATGAAAATCCATCTTTTAAAATCACTGTCTCCCGTTCTGTGTAATAACGATATTAATAATTATAACAAACAGCTTTATAGTTTCCTCTGTCCTACTGGTACACGTTCAACACTTGAAGCTTCTAAAAACCCTCCCAACGCTCTCCATCATCTTTCTACATTACCAACCAACCAACCCCCTGCTAAAACTGCAATCTCCCCCTTCTCCGCCAATTTCGCTCTCATAAAACCCACCCAAACCCCAAAATCCCCTCCCATACACATAATTCCACTCTCCTAGCCCCCCCTTCCTTCATTTACCGCGTATTTAACTTCCAAACGAAGAACATTCCTCTAGCATTAATTGCATTTACCAGGGACACGAACTGCCTTTCCGCTCTTAAATGCAAATTTTAACTTTATTAGCGTCGGCGTACGAGTTCAGATTATCAATGGTTAATTTAGCTGCAATTTATTCACTTTGTATAATGAATTTAACACTCAATTTAGCGGTTATTAATCAAACTTTTAATTAACGTTATTATAAGGCACTAATCATAGTTAAAGTTGTTTGGTTCTCAAAATTAAACGCTATAAGGCGACTGGATGAAGAGCAAACTAGTGGAAAAGTAGATGGGGTAGGAAGGGGGAAGCTTCAGGGCAATTCTGGGCCTCCAATGTCTGTGCCTCCCCCCCACCTCATCTCTTCCACCTTCTGCGAAGAACCTTCTTGTTCATATTCGCGTATGAGGTAAGGTATTAGCAAAGACTGGCTGAATGTTCATATAAATAGCCTTACCAAGTAGGCACGATAATATATAGTCTTTGCTTCAAATTATGTTCTGTCTCTCTTTCTCAGTTTCTGTAATTTTAAACGTGACATTGTTAAAGTTGTTGCTTCTTTGTGACGTCATGCACCTTTTCAGAAGGATTGCTAATGAAAATTAAGCACTATTGTTAACAAACTAAGCTATTTATGGAGCAACTTCAAAATAAATTAAGGGGGATTTGTTTTGTTTTATCTCGTTAGAAATTGTTTTGTTCAAAGTTAAACAAAAATGTTTCTACTACGTGTCATACGTTCAACACATACACACTATATTTGAAAGAACGGATCCCTGCAGATGTACTCTGTGAATGAGGGGGAAGACTGAGTGATAAAATGTGGCGGGAAAGGGATGGAGAAGATGCTTATCAACTTCCAAGTTGACTTCGTTCTTCAATCCTCGTGTTGGGGTAATTTAGCCAAAAAATAATCCCGCAATAACGCTAGAGCTTTGATAATCCTATCTAGTGGGATAAATCCCGCTAACTGACAGCATTCAGTCAGATGATTATGAAGAAATAGTTATCATACCTATATTTCTGTGTCGCTTGACTCATTGTTGCAAAAACAGATAAGTTCAAAGATTATAGCTTTCTGAGATAATGACATCTTTGCGACTATATCTACTTGGATGTGGGACTCGCTTATTAAAAAGTGAAAGAAGTTCCAAAATACGATCAGTCAAGTATATAGAAAAGCCATTAAAATGTCCTTATAAACCACAGAGTTTTATACAACATCCTGAATACAAAAATTAATGTAAGCGAACTTGTTCGGTTTTGCCATCAATAATTCAACTATATTCAAATATAGAGAAATGCGTAGTTGGTATAACATCGACAAAACCTTACTTTTGCTAAGGAGTGGAGAAATCATGTTGGAGAGTTTTGCGATCTTATCTAAAATGTTAATCTTCCTAGGATATTTCATCTCGTGTCTTATTCATAGTTTGCAACACTGTGTAGTGCGCTTTGCATATGATGTTTAATGTCATTAGAGGATTACAATACCCAATAACAAGACGCGACGTAGTAATATTTGAAAATTTTAAACGTTATAACAGGTTGGCAACACTATCAATCCGGTGACATCGTGTTTTCACTCCTGATATCTTCCATGTTGTTAGAAACAAATCTGCAAACGATATTTTCATTCAATGCATCGTTTCTGCTTGATTGAGAATTATTCATAATCTTCCATGGCGTCGATTTTGAGCTCCAAGTTGGAAACGTATCTCCAAAATGACGTGGAATTTGACCCACGTTAATAGGATTTTTTTCTTGTTTTGATGTCAGGAATCACCTCCCAAAAGTAATGTACAGTACTTAATTCTGAATCACGGTGTGTAATGTATAACAGGCTCAATTTCTCCGATGGAAAATAAGCTACAACGAGGTATTCATTCGTTATTTAAAATATATCACTTAATTTAAAGTCAGTTCCGTCTAGGAACACAACGCCAGTCGTTTGTTCACTTCTTTGTAATAAACATAGTTGCAAACTACAGTGCATTATAAAAAACACTAGCAGTCGGTGAAATATGAGCTTTTAAATTCAGTTTAATATGAGCATGTACAAATTTACTGAAAATAATGAGAGAAATGAACGTGAGGAGCTTTAGCAGGTATTAACTGGAGCAAAAAATCTGTATTGACATAAAAATTTGTGGATGGCATTTAGTACCTCCCCCAAATTAATCAAAGACCATTACTTTCTAAAGTAAATCCACATGCAGCAGATGTTACTAAGCAATATTCCTTACAGTATACGAATGTATAGGCCTATTTGACCATTTGTAAATAAACTAACCTAACGTTATCTAACCTAAAGTCAGTTATAGTTAGAATATCACGATTCATAGGCCTAATCACTACCAAATTATTTGGGAGAGATACTAAAAAGCAGCCTAATTTGTAGCACATGGATTTCAAAGTCTGGACTCCTTTAGTTCACAATCAGCCTAACCTATTATGTTTGACCAATTTCCGGTTTAGGTCCTATTGCTAGACTCTTGACCATCCTCGGGACGGGCGTAAGCCATAGTGCTGTTACCGCCCATACAATTAATTTTATCTTATCTTATCTTGACCATCCTACAATAATGGGTGTAACTAGGGGTCCTGCCTAGCTCAAGCCGAGCCTCCCCCAACCAAATCATAGGCTTAATAGTTAATAGCCTATTGTAAATGTTATATTTTACTGAAGTTTTAACTCCAGGTAGGGCTAGAGATGTAGTGTTTCTGTTCTTTTGGTAATGTTTTGTTTACGTAATTCACATTTGAAGTTTGTTTTTGTGAAGATCTGCGATGAAAAAAGTCCAAGCCACAATTTCAGTTTTGTCAAAAAATGGCCAGTTAGACTCTTCTCCCTTTTGGGGAAGAAAAGTCTAATTGCCTATTTTTGTCCATTTTTTGACAAAACTGAAACTGAGGCTTAGACCATTTTTTGGTCACAGGTCTTCATTTGCACATTCACAGGACTCATGTTCGAGTGTGTGTTTCATGAGCATGAGCGGCTCATTTTTGCTAATTATTGTAATCTTTAATTGTATTACCTTTTATTTTGTATATTCTACTGTTATTTCTTCTTTTTCACTTGTATTGGGTGTGCAGATATTGACACAGAATGGTGCTCATATATGCCCTATGCAGTACTCATATCACCCTTGTACCATGAGAAATATGAGCACTGCACACCTACCTTACTTTCCTCTTCATTACTCGGAGACCAGAGGATGTACAACTCTGTACTTTCTAGCGTTGTTCGAGGAAGAACCTGTCTTACTTTTAGTCATATTTTGACATTTTTGTAATAAACCATTTTTGAGATACAATCGCATTTTCATTAACTGTGCTCATATTCACCTCACTTCCCCTAATTATAATTTTAAATAAAATATGTACAAAATAGGTGTGCAAGAAGTGCATTTTTTAAGTGTATGTACTCTTTACGATATTAGGGTCTTTACATGTTGGTGCTTAAAATTAATACTTTGACATTTCAGGACACGTTTCGTAATAGATCACTGAACGTCTAAAAATTGATTTTACTTTTTTAAGTAACTTGCTCAACTGCCAATTTCAGAATTTAATATTCATTTTGTTGAAGAAAAACTTAAAGCATTTTTTTACATGATCGCTTTTCATGGTAACGCCTGTATGAAATTAGGTAGAGAGAAGCTGATTTCAGACTTCTTTTTTTTTATATATGGGTGTTTCTAATCTGGTAGTTTTGAAACTGGCAGGTCCTTTTATTTGGTCAGATTTCTCCATTTTAATTCACGTTAGTTTTTACAACACACGCTACACAGCGTTGTTTATGGGGTTCTCTTTTAAGTTTTGATTTGCTTTAGACCTACAATCAGCATGCATAAAAATGATGCTGGTGGAACTTCTTTTCTCCACAATTATTGGTTTCCTGCTTTCCAAATACAACATACCAGTGATGACCAACCTTATTTTGCCCACGGGCCATATTAAAAATGTAGCACGATCTTCATGGTCCAGAGTATCTATCCTCTGGCATACGTAGCATACAAATCGTACGCGTCGTTTAATTGCAGATTTTAAACGCTAATATCGCAAACATAACACAATCCTTCACACGCACAAACAATTAATGTTTATAAAAATAGCAAGAGGCAAAAATCAAAGAATTAAAATAGTTTTTTTTTTGGTACTTACAATTTTTAACATAATGTTATATTGTTAGTAATTATGGATTGCATTCTGTCTTTTCTCAGCTGAGAAAAATTAATTTCATGTATTGGTTAAGAAGGAGAAATAAAATAAAACATTCTTTCGACACGTTTATGGTAAACAAATGCAACGTATGTGACGGTCTGCATTTGACTCGCGGGTTGTAGGTTGAGCATCACTGCTATATAGTACAATTCTGAGACTGAAAGAACTGAGTGATGAGAGTTTGGAAATAGGAATCAAATGAATTTAAGTGGAACAAAAATAATGTACAATCTAAATGCTGAAATGAAAGATATAAAAGTTTACGGAGAGACAATCTACATAGTTGATGAGTATGTTTCCCTTCGGCAGCTGTGTCGAATGCTACGACGAATAATAAAATAAATAAACATTGAAAATGGTATTGAGTTCGTTTGGAAGACTAAACTTTATTTTCAAAAGGGAACTACCAATGTGTCTCAAATGTAAAATCCATGATCAATATATTTGTGATTATATAGATTGTGAAATGTAGACATCAAATGCACAAACGACTCAAAGATTAAGAGTAATGGAGAGATGCATGCTAGAGACAAGTAAGAGAGACAGGCAGACGAATGGATTCGCTCGCAAACAAAGGTTGAAGATGATGTAATCAAGACTGTTACGAAAATGAAGTAGGGATGGGATAGGTCTCATAGCTGGACGAACAAATTAAAGATGGACAACAACGACATTGGATTCGCAAGAGAAAAACAAACAACTTAGAAGGCGTCCAAATTGCGAGATTAGTTGACGATATCAAGCATTTTGCAGGAACTACGTGAGATAGGGATAGCAGCTGGCGAAATCTCGGGGGTAGAAATGGAGGAGGCCCTCATACAGAAGAGAATAGAAAATGGCTGAATATGATGATGATTCTGCGCATGGAAAATAAGAAAGAAAAAAACACAAACATTTTGTTTCATTCCAGTACAATTGTATCGATGAACGGAAGAAATGAAAGTGAGTTGAAAACGAGCACTATTTTCTTTTCCTTATTGTGCTTTTTCCCTCTTTCTGAAAATTCCTGGCAGGCTTAAGAACAAACTTCCGAGAAGAAGATTTGTTTGAGTGAAATGAACCACCAAACATTTTCTTTCTAGCTTACCATTTTCTTTTTCTTGCTGGAGTTCTTTTTTTCTTCTTTTGCACAATAACACCATGTACTGTCGTTACCGATAAGTCCTATTATCCAAGATTGTATTTCAGGACCAAGTGTGCCTGACAGCTGAGATGGTTGTCTGCCCTGTAATTTGTCCGTGTGATGGCTTAAAGAACCTTCCCTTCTCTCCCTTGCTCCACTCCATGGAACCCAATGGCTTTGTGTAGCTGCCGCCGGTATTACACACTACCAGTGAAAGTGCGTCAACTCATGATTAAGGCGCGCGGGAGACAAACAGATTTGAAATGACGGCTGCAAGGAAGCGGAAATAAGCAAAGGAGAAATAAATAGTCCATCAGTAAGACCGACGTAATGGAATTTATTCTCTTATGTTATTCTGAAGAAATAGAATTAGTTTGGTATTATTTAATCTTCGTTTCGTACAGATTTAACTTTTAAACCGCCATATTGCGTGTTATTTTAGCCGTGGCGTATGCTGTAAGATATGTGTCCATTTCCAAAACCGCCATTGTCCAAGCATCATAAATGTTGGGAAAGCTAGAGAAAATTTTGCGGCCACGAATGTCTTAGAAATATTGGAAGAAGTTTTAGTTTACCAATATTTTACTTTCGTCCAGAAAAAGATTGAGAAAAATAAAATATATACAAATTATACTGTTAACGGTGTAGATCACCTCCGCCATCTTGGTATGACCTTTTCCATTGATTTTCATGGTCCGCTTTCACGAAATTTGCCTTGCTTGTTATTTTGACTCCTGTTGAGTTTTGGTTTGTGAAGTTTCTTCAAATATATGAGTATAATGTATTACTAATAGTTTACGATATAAATCAATATGTCAACGGGAAATTATACTGTTCGTTTTAGTGTAAAATAATGCATTTCTATAAAATCATGAGTCAAAGTAATCATGACGAAACACTAAGCAAAAAAAAAAAAAAAATACGCTCCTGAGAGACATAAGACGAGTAAAACAATTCCCATGTAAATCGATGGAAAGGTCATACCAAGAAGGCGGGGGTGATCTACACCGTTAATTTTTGTTTATGTCCTTTATTTTTCTTATGTTAAATGATTTTACAGGTGTTCTGGAATCATAAAATCTTACTAATGTGTTAGAAAATAATGAAATTAACTCAATAACGACAATATCGCTTTTTTTGGGGGGGAGGGGACAAAGGCGTTTTCCGAAATGGACTACACATAATTCCTCTATATATTTGTGTTATCTTGGAACTTAAGGCAAGTGTCTTGCAAGTAAGATAAATAAATAATTACGCTCTGAACGGAATAACAGTTTTCTTTATACAGAATATTACACAAAATGTCGACATTTAAGGAGTGTAGATGGTCGTTGCCCTGGCAACCGTAAACCGAGGGGTCGTAACTCAGTTGGTAGAGGGTAGGATTATTAATCGGAAGTTTCTGGGAACTATCCCAGCGTTTGCCTATCCTGACGGAGGTTCTTCCAGAGTTTTCCCTCAGTCACACTAACTACGCCCTGACCGATCATCTTTCAACATCGTCTCCCCGACCCTATCCCGGCCTGAGCCTAAGATGCCTAAAGGCCAAAAATAAATTCGAATGGAAACAAAAAGTAATGCAGTCCTGATGTTGGTGAGGTTGACGTAATGTACTGTACATCTTGAAGTGTTTATTCTTCTACTGTCCACACAAACCTACTTTTAGTCACAAACCCATTGTGTATAAATAAAGAATAGAAAGTTGGTTACCATGGGAACAGTAAGAATACTGCCATGATCTTCGTGTCTGTCTGATTAGCACGATTCTGAATAGCCACTCGTAAACGGTTTGCGTTTTTAGTTTATGACCAATACTGGTAGTAAAGAACCCGTTATATTTAAATGGGGAAATAAAAGTTGGTTATCATGAAAATCGTTACTGCTCTAAACCCGACTATACCCGTGACCGGCGAAGTTCAACCCAAACTAAATAGGTTCGACCCGTCCACCCATTAACCCGATTAACTGACGCGATCCGACCTGTGCCGCGAGTGAGCTTGGCCCGAACTAAAACGTGACGCAAGAAAGTCTGATAGACTCTAGCCTGCGTTACTGATAGACTGACATAGGAACAGACGGGCAAAACGCAATTAAAATAGAACCAAAAATGTGGGGTGCGTTAATAATGTATTTAATTTACACGTGAAAAATGATAGTATAATGCAGCTGGAGGTGGGAAATACGTCCCGAATTTTCCGGGACAGTCCCAAATTTTAGGGTCTTGTGCCGGTGTCTCGAAAAATGTATTGAAAGTCTCGAATTTCATTGAAAAGATCGATATAGTTTAATTTGATTCATTCGATACATTTGAAGTAAATTTCACATTCAATAATTTTGGTTGTTAGTAAAAATGTGTGAAGAACGGTTGATTTATTGTAATTTAAATATTTTTGAAAACAATAATTAAAAAAAAAAATATTGTTCATAGGCTTATGCCAAATATTCAGACATTGAACTAGCCTTGTAAAAAGCATATTATAACCTATTTTCAGTGATAAAGTTCCTACTTATTTTACGGCTCTAAATTTGGAACGATTTTTCGAAGACGGTGTTTAAACTAAATACAACTTTTTAGCTAAATAGAACTGTTCTTGAATTATCATCAAACCATACCAAAATAAGGGGGAATTAGATCACAGTAGACCTGTCCCGAATTTTGATTGAGAAAATATGACCATCGTAGAAATAGGGCACCAGTAGGTTACACTTAATGTACAAAACATGTAAAGTTCTAGTATTACTGCTGCAGGATAATTTCATCTAAATGGCAAAGCAAGGCATATACATTTGTGAAAGTAAACTATTAAAAAAAATAAAGACTGGATTTTCATGTATAATAATAATAAGATCCCGAACAAAAATTGACAGGTTATTTCGAAGACAAATTTTCAGCTGTCAAGCAAAACATGAAATATTCATATTACATGGCATTTGTAGGCAAGAAACAAAGAAACAAAACAATAATGAATTAGAGGAGAGAACCTTTCAAAAGTTTTCACAGAATGTGCTGATGAATCTACACATTATAATTAAATACGAGAAACTCCGATACATAGTTTAAAAGATCTCATTATCAACACCAAACTGATTACTGTGCAAAATGTTCATTTTACGTGATTTGCTTAGGAACAAAATCGCTTTAGCGTCCCAAAAGTTTTGAAAAAAAAAAAAAACATTATCGTTTGAGCAGCCTGCTGTCGACAGCATGTGGTTAAATTTCTCCTGCTTATTATATTCGCTT
Organism: Lepisma saccharinum; assembly: GCA_022664845.1. Taxonomy (NCBI): domain Eukaryota; kingdom Metazoa; phylum Arthropoda; class Insecta; order Zygentoma; family Lepismatidae; genus Lepisma; species Lepisma saccharinum. The sequence goes on from JAGDQP010027181.1 coordinate 13,711, forward strand.
CCAGAACTTGCATAGGGTAAATAGGGGTCGCTGTTTGTAGAAAAGAAGGGAAGCCTGTAATTTTGGAAGGCAATATAATTGGGGGTGAGTATTTGCCTCGAAGGTGTAGTATTTGCCAGTCGCGTGCCAAACGCGTCACCTCCTGTCGATCGTATTCAATGTTCAGAGTACTACTGAGCGAAATAATAGACCTCTGCCTCTACCCCCGCCTTCACACACATCATCATTATCGTCATCACACAAAATCTTTTGTGAGAAGGCGTTTGCATGGAAAGGACAGTAATATGGTGTTATTGAAAGGAGAGTGAAAATAAGTCAGCTGGTTTGTTGTTTTAATGTTCACAGGATTTTATTTATGTTACAGTTTGTTTTAACTTTTTGAAAGTGAAATAACAATACAATGAACATATCGCATTAAGGACAATAATTATATTCTCTAATATTGTAAAATTTAGTGATTATTATAACTTTTTCCTGAAAAAATTTACTGTATAACAATAATAATTTAAAGCCATTTTCAATCCACTACTGGATGAGGCCTCTCCCGGAGGGAGGAGTTGGTTTACTGCTCCCACGTTGACCAGACGTGTTGGGAGAGGAGAGCCGAAGCTCTCAACCGTGATCGCCACTGTCTTTTATTCACAATAGCTTCCCAATTGTCCTCATGATGTTGGGTGGACACCGTTCCAGATCCTCTAGCTTTGGAAAAAAAATCCTTGGCAGAGTTTGGAATCGAACCCGGACCTCACGATCAGCAGCCAGCGACGGTAACCACTAGACCAGCAGGGGTGGTAGTCATGTACTGTATATTTCCAAAATTATGAAAAGAAAGAATACTAGGCCTATTTCTTCTTTCAAAATCACTCATCTTTACATTATTATTTTGTTTAGGTATAATAAAAGCAATGTTTCTGCATACTGTTATATTGAAGTGAATTCAATAAGCTGGTTCCAAAATATGGAAATAAACTACGTAGGTGAATTTCCGAAATTTCCAAACGAGAACGTCTTCATGTCTCGAGTTCCACCTCGTTTCCCTGATACAGTAGTCAAATATTAATTTCTAGCAATGGAATTATATTTGAATATTTCGCGCTAAATCAGGAAAGAATGATTCAAAGAAAAAAATAGTTCTTTGGGAGTTGATTTATTTATAAAGGAAGATACCTTTGATAAAGTCTCGATTATGTGTGTGTGTGTGTGTGTGTGTGTGTGTGTGTGTGTGTGTGTGTGTGTGTGTGTGTGTGTGTGTGTGTGTGTGTGTGCAATGCTTTTATAATTCACAAACTCCATGCTCCAGAAAGAATTCGAACCCGGAAACTCGTGGACGGTTTTCCAGTACCCTACCTACTCCACACAATCATCGATGCCAGTCCGTTACTTGAGAATAACATAAAAATTCCGAGAGGATTATATGAATTGCTTTGATTCAGGGTCAAATCCCTCACTAAAACTCAAACCAATATTACCTAGTAGATTCATAAGAATAGTTGGCAACAGGAAAGGGTATCAAACACTAAAAGCAGTCAAATTCAGCTTAGAGTATATTGAAAATAAGTTTATTTAGATTTAGAAAACAAATATAAATTTGAAGAGTTGGAAAAGTATCTTTAAACGAATAACTTTTGTCGCCTTATCTTACTTAAATGTTTAGAGAACCTGGCAAATGTTAATTTACGTTTGATAGCAAATTGGTGATGTAGATGGCGCTGTAGATTTTTCAATGAAACATTGATATTGCATTTGAAGTATAGACATAAAATAATGTATTAAAATAGGGAACAACAGAAACACAAGTTTTCCAATGCAGGATAATTGCTTGAAACAAACATATGTGTTACAATCAATATTTAGAATCTTAGAATTAATTAATCTGCTAGACGTTTTATTGTTTCTAAAGTATTAGCCCAAATTACGTTTTCAAACCTAAGTAATAATTATGTTCTATCCGAAATCGTCATATTTATAAAGCAGTTTAAATTCTATTCGAATTAAATATAGAGGCGTTTTAAATCAAAGAGATAGTAGTGATGTTTATTTTATTTAAATCAAGTTTATCTTTTATGTTTGATACGAAATATATGTGACTAAAAATATTCATAATTTGTACAAAGAAACATTGCATGGGTAGAATTTGTTTCAAATTCTAAAATTCGATAAATTCCAAATCAAATTCTAAAATTCCATAGGATTTTTTTTTTAATTCGATGTTTCAGAGGGAAGGAGATTATTTGAATATTTTTCTTTTTCTGTGCAAGTGGATCACAGTCTGGGAAGCGTGCAGACCTTGCAAAGGGATTAGAGGCTAATTAAAAGAGAAAATAAAACAGATTCGATGCAAGAAAAGTACTGGATTATTGTGAAGAAACAAAAATATATAGGAAAGTAATTTTTAAATGAAATACTGTATTTGTAATTGAGAAATGCACAGCAATTAATGATTCAAGATTTGTAATGGTTATTAATTGTTACGAAATAGTAGTTGTGAGTATACAAAGTACACGACGATTCATAAAAGCGGACAATCCGTACACTTTGTGAGGACAATGAGTTTCATAATGTGCTAATGTCGAATCGATATTCCCTCAATTATGAATTTATTTCAAGGACTTTAGGCAACTATAGATAATGATGGGATAAATTGGTGAAATGAAGAAAGTGGAAGGAAACGGGAGCAACCCGAGAAAACCACGCACACGGTGTTTGTCCACCAGAAAGCCCACATGGCATGAGCAAGGATCGATCCGACTAACTCTAGCATCAGAGATGGGCGCTCTACCAACTGAGCCACCGTGGCCCCAAATATTCCCTCAAGGCTTAACACAAACGTTATTTACAGGAATGCTGCCGGTATTTCCAGTGTGGGGGTTATAAAGCCATTTGGGGGGGGGGTGCAGGGTTTCAATCAAGTTTATCAGGCTTTCTATCAAATTTTAATCAATTTTTTTAAACGTTGTTGGTTTGCGTTCGAGAATTTTGGGGATTAGTGATATCCAAATTGGGGCAGAGTACTACGTTTTCGTTCTATGTTACCAAATTGTGCAATTTGAGACTTACAAAAATTAATATGGCTGTGCTTACGTAAACAATTAATTCATAAGATATAATTGAACTCCCATGTCTTCCAACTGTTATGTTCTTCACCATAAGCTTAATAATGTTGTGGCACTAAACCAGGGCCGTAACTAGGGGGCAAAAAAGTGGCATGTGCTCCGGGCACTGGGCTGGGGGCGCCAAATGAATATAAGGAGAAGGCGTTGTACGCTTTTGGCTCCTTCGAAGGAGGCGCCAAAATCGGAGTTTGCTCTTATTTACAAATATGCAAGCTGCGGATCTGTAGTCGAGTAGCAATTAATTAACAATTTCTATTATTTTAGCGTTACAAATTAATGGATGGTAGAAGGAAAGAGTTTACAGAATTTACAAAGGAACCTCCAGATGAAAAAGGTTGGGAACCTTTCCTCTATGCGTTCTGTGTCAACTACAGAGCATTCAAGAAATGATTATGTTGAGTTTAGTGGCAAAAGAGAGTAGTAATTTGCCGCTAAATGAACTTGAATAGGAACTAAGGCTCAGTTTATATAGTCCAGCCATTACTTAGAGAGGTCTTTCATGTTAGAACGATAATATAATAACAATGTTATGACAAAGGGAAGGGGGGGGGGGGGGGGGGAAGAGCTGTAGAGAGAGAATATGGTTTTTAAAAAAAATAGGGAGTTTGAAAACTGGTTTCTCTTACTACACGTGTTTCATTAACATTTGTGAAAGCATAGATTAACTCTGCCGATAAACTAAAATTGTGTTAACTCCATTATTTGGTACTTTAGTATTTAACAAATGGTTATAGCATTACAAGCTGCAATTCTTCAAAGTTGAGTGAGTCCTCAAACATGATGACACTCGATAAGATCTTTTGTAGAGAGTAACGGTCATTGACGAACTTCAAAAGGCGAGTTTTTTTTTATTCGATCCCAGAATAAACCAACAGAGATTTCCTTTTTGAAAAAAAGGTTTCTTTCGGTCTCGTAAACTACCTCTGTTTGAGTTTATGTATGTGTGTGTGTGTTGAAGCAGCTCTATGTATGTATTTCCCTTCCTTTTGTAACCTAGTCGATATGTTCAGGGAAGCTACGTTTTAATAGAAAGGGGAAAAGAAGTCCGATATAAGGTAGTTAGGGGTAAGGGTGGAGTAATCCAAACGAGGAGAAGAAAGAAGGGGATGGGGGTTGATCTACTCAATTAGGGGACCACATTCTACGTGAAGAAGTTTGACAAAAGCCGAACGAAACGCGTTTAAGAAACTCGATATGCCGGGTGTAAAATTAACTCGATCTCTTCTCTATGACCATAATGCGCTGTCACCTTGATATGTTTGAAAGAAAAAAAGATGAGAATTGAATGAGAAATAATAATAAAAAAAAACACGCACACACACTTTTCACAACTCGTCCGTCTCAGCTGGTTTCCTCGTCTCAATGAAACATCTCTCTTCAGTTGAACCGCCTTTTTTCACGGAAGTAGTCGCATCGCGATCAAGTAACAAGATTGTCTAGACTCTTCAATCTAGTTGATAGAAACGGAGAATTGTTAACGCAATATATATAAAATACATATTTCAACGATTTGTTTGGAAAATGAATGTTACATATGCAAATGCGTATACGAATTATTTATATAAACACAATGCATATTTCAGAGCTAAAGCCAGTACAAACACAATATAAAAATAATAGATGATGTTCGGAATGCATTGAGCATGATTGAATATTCTGTATACCTAGAGAAAGGGGTATACCCCCCTCTGAAATACCAACTTCTATGCAAAATTAGTATTAATTTAGCGGTAATTATATGCATTTTGCATAAATATAATCCCCGAAAGAAACTGGCGTACCCCTTTCAAAACGAACTTTAGGATACGAAGTCCTGCCAGAAGCAAAATATGAGCCATAGAAAGTCTACAGAGAATCTTGAACTTAAGTGTCAAATATTGTTGTCTTTAATTATTGTCTAATGAAGAGTCCATTGAACCAAGTGGCTCAGAGTGTACTTTAGCAAAAACTGTAGGTCCCATCCCTTAGAAGCTCACCAGTCACCATCTCATTTAGGACGTCAATTACAATTCAATCTTTAAATAAGTTTCATTTTTTATGCACGAAGAACTGTATAGTCCAGAACAAGATTTTATGAGCATTGAGACCTAATATTACTGTCTTGTAACCAAGGGATCCGACGTTTGATACACAGTAAGAATATAAGAGGTAGGAAGCCCTCTTGAAACACTAAGTTGCGTCCTTAGGAGTCATCTTCACCGGTTGGAAGGCAATGTCAAATCAGCATATATTCACTCTTGCCCAGTATCTTTAAGGTTCATATGAATCCGAACAGGGCAACAACGTCATCAACAGATTGATTGAATTGATATTAAAGTCCTAAACGAGCTGATGAGCTTGTAAGGAACGGGACCTACAATTTTTGTTAAAAATTGACCCCGAACCAGTTCGTTCAAGAGGTCTCGATGGAATTGAACCCGTTACCACACACACAGAAAACGAGTGCGCTAACCTCTCATCCACCCCAAGGTGAATCATCAATAGACTAAAATTAAACCATTCCTGAAAAGACTTTTTACAAAGACAAGTTTCCTGAACCGCTCCCATGTTTTTTTTTTTTTTTTTTTTGTTACCTACTAGAGTTTTGTACACAGTAATTATTACACCGAATTATCGAATAATAGAAATATGGTAAGCAATAATAAACCTGACGTTTTAACCGGTAAACGAGTTACGTAAATTGTGAAACATGGTACGTACTTCAACAAGCAATCTCTAAAGCTCTTCTCAATTTTGTTTGTTTATGGGTGGAGACGAGAAAGTAGACAATTTACCGCAACGCTTATTACCAGGACTTTGTCATGTCTTGGACTAACCAGCTTCATTAAAAACGGAGCAAGCAGCCTGTTGGTTGTTAATGCCTTAAAGAGCTTCGAGGCTTATGAGTTATTAGGTTGCCTCGTTTGTCTCTGTGTATGTATCTCTCTGATGTAGAAACTTAACAGTTTAATAATGTGTTAACAGAAGATATTGTTTAGGCTTCTTTATACACGTATGCACAGCATCCCGCTGAGAAGATTAAAGCAGTTTATTCGTGGTTCTCTAATACATCATTTACTCCACTACTTTACCTTATTACTTTCCTTATAACATTTGTTTTCCATTGTTACTTTATAGCTTTGAATTTCGTTGTTGGTTTCGTAACAACAATCAGTTTAAGGTTGGTTTAAAGTAACAATCTCTAAAGCTAGAGGGCACCACTACCTAAAGTATTTTTCGTTGTACGAAATTTCGATGCTGCTCCTACAAATTCAAGCCTAGAGAGTTCAAACTTTCAGGGAAGGAAGTTCATAACCAATTCAAGAGTTCAATCAATGCCATTTTTTTAAATTTTATTTTCTGTTCATTGTTGAAAGAGTTTTGGATATCCACAACAGAAATCAAGCGATTTCAACAATGAACAAGAAAAGAAAAAAAATAGGCACGGATAGAACTCTTGAAATGGTTATGAACCTCTCTGAAAGTTTGAACTCTCTAGGCTTGAATTTGTAGAAGCAACGAAGTCTGCATAATATTTTGAATTTTCTTCAAAGCTCGCTTATTTTCAAAATACATAAGACTACAACCTTACTTATAGTTTAAAAAAAAATAGAAATTCAACCAGTTTTGAAGAAAAAGAAATACCGAATAACTTGTTGAATTGGAAATTCTAGCAATATTACTAACAAAAATGACATACCTTTTCGATTTCAAGAATAATTAAGGAAAGAATTATTACAAATTTCTAGATTATGGTCCAGTCAGAAAAGTGAATAAGCCACATAGCTAATAAAAGGCATACTTACTATATAGTTACATTCATATGACATCTGTTTGCAATCTAATGTATCACTCTTTGTTCTCGGATGGACTCGAGAAGCCTCCAGAACCTACCCTAGAAGAAACAGTGATACATCAGATTGCAAACAGATGTCAGAAGAATGTAACTATATAGTAAGAATGTTTTTTATTGGCTATGTGGCTTATTCCCTTCTCTACGTAGACTTTCTATGTTTTCGTTTTTCATGTTCTTCAGTTGTCGATGAGAACATATTGAATAATAATTTTGCTGAATACACTTAATAATTAACAATATTTTCTGCTGAATAATAACTTAATCGTAATATTATGAGTCAAATTATAATGATGAATCTGAATAATTAAAGTTTTGAAATGACTTAATATTTTGTATTGCAAATTGGCAAAAAACCCAAAATTGTATTCTGATATGGTTCAAAGATGTAAGATTTCTTAAATGATATTATAGGCTTTATACAAATGCACAATAATATTTTTTACAGAGCCTTTAAGGTTTATTGTCTTTAATGATAGGATCTAAGCCGATATCGGTCAAGTCTAAATAACTCTACGGTAAGGTTACCCGATTTTTTGCACTTAATTCGGATACAAGTTACAATGCGCGCAGCCTACATTACCTTATACTACCACTACAGGTATACGTTCCCTAAACTAATTTATTTGTTTACTGCTTACTATATAATAATCATCATCATCTCACAAACTACTCTTCAGAAACATAAAGAGCTTTTCACAGAATAAAACTCGGGATATTCCTACGATTGGGGGCTAAAGTTTTACGTCAGATTCGGTAGGTCGCCATGGTAACCAGCCATGTGACAGTCTAAACAAACGGGTATTTAGCAGTAGGTTTTGTAGTGTTCTATATTCAATAACTCGTTATGGTGTTGTGCTTTGTGGCAAATTGTCCTCATTACAATGAAAGAGACACGTGTTGCTTTTTCTTCTGTTTCGAAAGGACTGAAACTGGAAAAGGAAGTGGAAGGAACCGATAAAGTAAGTAAGCAAATTTTGCACAATGCCATTGAACGCAATTTTGAATATGTTGATATGATTATGAGGATAATTCACCGTTGATTTTGCTGAGTATATCTAAGAAGCTTAAAATGAAGTTGCTAATTTGGTTGTAGTTAAGGACACACACACTCAAGAAGATAAATATGAGTGCTAAAACGAAACCCTTGTACCCTACGTAGAGCTGCGCAAATTGATATTGTAGATAAAGTGTACAAGGTAGAGCATAAACCAAGATTTCGAAAGGTAATAGTAACTTTCCATGTGTTTCATCAGAACATAAATTACCGGAATAAAAATTAGCTACTCACCTCAACTTATTATATTTATTATTCATTGATACTAACCAGCACTTTCTCTTAAATTTCTGTGCATCAAATTTCGGTCATATGTAAGCAAAAGTACATGTTTCATTTTCTACTCTGTCAATAAGTTTCCGCTCGTCACGGAAATAGTGAACAGTTCGAAAAATATTAAAAGCTATTGCTTCTGCAACTGGTTTTCTACTTTTCTGTCATCAAACTTACTGTTCGTTTAGACTTCGCCTCCGCCGTTGTTATGGAAACCTACCGGATGTGGCGTCAAGAACTTTAGTTCTCCATTAAGCGACGAACCCACCGCAGTCAGAAACTATAGGAGAAGCCCACTGAAAATTTAGTTCTGCGAGGTAAAAATATCACGATTTTTACCCCTTGTTAACACACTTAAAAAATTAAAAGCATATTTTCAATATCCGGCTAAGAAAATTGCAAGGAATCAGGAATCCATAGTGCTTTGGCTACGCGCAAGTTAAGAGAAAATTGGGTGAATTTCGTGGACATAGAAAATTTAGGAATCTTACGGGTACAAAATTTTCATGGGGACATAAAATCAGATTCAGGTACTGTTCCCGGAAAATAGGATTAGTGATAACCTCAACCTACTGCCTAGTTGAGAACAAAAATCAAAGTTGGGCATCATTATTTTTATAAATAAACAGAAATGTTACTTTCTAAAGTCCTTCCACAACAATTTTGGAACTTTGAAAGGACATAAAGCTTTCATGTGTTAAAAAGAAGTTTAATAAGGTTCAAATACAAACTTATTTTCATTATTCTAAAGGAACAAAGCAGAGTTTTAACAGAAATAAAATCCAAAAGCTATTTTCTATTCGATTATTAAAGGATTGTCCATAAGAACAATGGAATGAAAAGTTTCAGCGTAGAAAAACTGCTCAGAAGATGTCTATGCAATTGTTGGAGATTTGAAGTTAATTTTATGAAAGAAAAATAATGTTGTTATTAGTTTTATTTAATTTTATTCAGAAAGAAGTTATAAGTTATTTAGTACCAATTTAGTGTATGTCAAAGCAATTTAGTGCTGTTAATTTAACGTGTAAATTAGTAAATCCGCTAGTTGGCTTTGACACCCAAGTTGTTTAAATAAAAATAGTTAGGAATAATCGAAAGTTACATGTTAAATCAGATGGAACTTTCAATTTTTGATAATGAATTTAAATTTAAAAAGAAATATTCAGAAGTATTATTAATTTAACAGACTAAACCTAACCTAAAATAGAAAATTCCTAAACTTCCCCGCAGGGTAGCCTATGGGGAAGGTTAGGTGTCCTCTGTTAAATTAAAATTCTTCTAAATAAAATTTACTTATTTCTTATTTGAATTCATTAATAAAAATGAAAAATCCATCGTATTTTAAAAATGAACACAAATATTTATGTAGTATGTAATTTTCGATTAGATGACTTTTCTGGTCTTATGTTTCTTTTCAATACAAAATATCCTTACTACAATTTTCTATGTAAAGTTAAGAGCCATCAGTTTGTATCTAGAGCCGTTAGACTGGAAAACAGCAGTTAAAAACTGCTTTAGTCTTTAACTTTTCAACACAAAGTCGGATTTTATTTGTCTATTTTAAAGGATATTTTCAATTACAATTGGAAAATGAAAAAAATTGCACAATTTTCAGAAGAATAAATTTCTAGTTCTAACAAAGGGTCTCTCAATTCAATAACTAATTGAGTCGTTCAGTGAAATGGAGCTAAACCACCAAGGCGTGATTACTATTTCTTTCCATTCGTCTCATCTTTGTCTGCAAACTGTTGATCACTGTTTCTTGTCTGATGGAACACGGAGTTTGCAACAACAAACAGTGATCATCAGATTATAGACAGAGGCGAGACGATACAAGTAAATAGTAATCACATCATTATTGACTTTGTGGCTTGGCTCTTCTCACTGAACGCTTCAATTTATGGAGAATAATATCACTTTTAGATTCTCCATAATAGTAAAGCAAGATTTCTTAAGCTATCCATTGTTCTTCGTGCGTCTAAAATTTGATAATAACTAATTTAGAGTTACACAATAGTCTCATATATTCGCATTCAATAGGGGCTAATCACAAGCACTACATGCACAGAGAGGACTAAAATATAACTTGTGCATTTGCACAACGCCCAACATGAACTTATACCTGGGACAGAGACTGCGTGATCCATTTTGGTTTGCCAAACAGAAAGTTCTAAAACTCGACAAAAGTCCATGAAGACAAAAGCATAAACTATATTTTATAACTCAATGTTGTGAATCGTGCAGAGCAAAATCTACGTGTTACACTTAAAATATTCATATCTCGGCAGTAACAGCAATCGCTTTTGGTTGCGTAGGTTAATCGCCATTGACATTGAACCCCTGTAAAAGTATTTTTTTTTTTGTGTGTGTGTGTGTGAAAAGTTTACAGTGATTGCAAAATTTTAGTAAAAACTTTAAATTTTCTGAAATTTACAAGCCTGAAGGCTACAGTTCGCCTTATATCTCTTCGCTATTGCCTTGAGCAAATGATTGTACGTGCCATCCCAGCATTTTCTCTGTTATCTGTAAAGAGAATAGTACAAAAACAAAGCAAGATAAAGCGAGACGGGAGATTAAAGAAAGAACAGTAGATGACCCAAGACATAACCTTGTGGCATACCAGACAAGACAGTTACAACATAAATAAGGAAAAAAACATTAGTTTATCGCGAGACCAGATATTACAGTCTGAGGTTTCACTAAAGAACATAAAAGAAACATAGCTATCTCATTTAAAATTTAACACTTCCACTTCCTAATAATTACACCAATATTCTTTGTTCGTTGTAGTTTGTTGAGATAGCTTCTATACCCTCTAGTTTATTGTGTAATTCGTTAAAGTTCTTGTAAAATTTGAGACAGATTTCTCTCTTTTCTCTCTCTCTCTCTCTCTCTCTCTCTCTCTCTCTTTGCCATCAAATCAGATTCTTTGATGATTTCATCCCAAGAATTGCTTTCTCCTTCCATGTATTTAAATATTAAATAAATAGTTTTTAAATTTTCCATTTTTGTGCTTCCTTCCTTTCTCAGTAAAACGTAATCATTCAGAGTAGGAGGAAGACGGGAAAAGAGAGAAATCTGTCTCAAATTTTACAAGAACTTTAACGAATTACACAATAAACTAGAGGGTATAGAAGCTATCTCATTTAAAATTTAACACTTCCACTTCCTAATAATTACACCAATATTCTTTGTTCGTTGTAGTTTGTTGAGATAGCTTCTATACCCTCTAGTTTATTGTGTAATTCGTTAAAGT
>JAGDQP010027182.1:2398-16411 GCA_022664845.1 Lepisma saccharinum
ATCTAATATGACATGTTTATAGTATTACGAATAAGTAATTAAAATACGCAGGCGGGTGGATTCAAAACTCATTGGTTCTTTTCAATATTCTGTCCAAATTTGTTGCTCAGGCTACACATTCGTTAACAACTTCCAACGTAAGGTTTTGTGACCTATTTTGTATAAGAACTAGCGGTGGTCGAATAGGTAGCATTAAAACGTAATTAATTCCATTTCCATATTCCAGAATGTCGAAATTTCCGAATTTGGGAATTTCGCAATTGTAGTATGTGACAACCGCATAATCAAACATATGAAATATGAGATAAAACTTGACAGGGTTTTACGAAAGGAACCGTACAAATCTACACTTTCACTAATTGAGTAATGGAAGTAAATTCGAAAAATTTCATTGCCATTGCCATTTTCTTTAAGTGTGTACAAAAATCTTTTTCAGTGTGTTCAGATTTTTTAATTGCAGATCCCGACGCTCTACATGGAGTTGGCAAATACTCCTGTGTGTGCACAATATACGTTGCATCCATAAAAAAACTCCGTATATTTCAATATCTTAGATTGAGTTTTTCATGAAAACTGGTAATATTTGTAACACATGGGTACATTGACTGAATATGTATATATTTAGAATCCTGGTCCTTGCTAGTAATATGGTGAATCAATCTTTATATTTTATTAACTCTTGTTAGCCAGCTTTTGTTCGTTGAGGGCGATTGCTTTTGGTACCAAATTTGTCCACAGTAGTCCTAAATATTTTAGTGTTTTAGTCACCTCCCCATATTTACTATAAACTTTTTTCTTCTTATTGTCCATAACCAATAGCTGTGCTTTATTCTGATTTGTTTTTATACTTGATGCTTCGCTAAAAATCTGTAAAGTCGCTAGTATTTTGTCCATTTCTGTGGATAATTGAACTACCCACAATGCGTCATCCGCGTACAATATTGCCTTCAAATTGACACCTCGGGAACTAATGCTCTGTATGTGCTTTCTAATTTCTAGGACTCGCGGCGCTAGCGCAATGTTAAATAAAAATGGGGAGAGGGAACAGTCCTGATTTAAGCCTCTTTCCAAACGAAATTTCGGAATTCGGAATCCGGAAAACGGTATTTTATCCAAACGGACTTGTAATCTAATGGTTCTTACTTTGTACAGAATATTTAATAACTGTATAATGGCTTGCGGAAACTTTATGATCTTTATCACATTAAATACATATCCCAGGTTGATCGAAGGGAAAGCATTTTTAAAGTTCGCTGAAAATAATATGAAATTCTGAAACTGTTTTTGATAATAGGCTTGAATTGCATCTCGGAGTAATGCCAATGAAATCTGAATTGGTTGGGTATTGGCCACCCCATTGACATTGGTCCGTAATAATAGACATGATTGTTTGTATGCGAAGCATAATGACCTTGGTTAGCACTTTATAGTGGGTGTTGAGTAAAGATATTAGTCTTGAATTAACCTTAAATTATATTAGCCGTGGCACCACAATATCACTAAATTTCTTGTACCATCTTACCCCGGTGCCATCAATTCCTGAGGAGGCTTTATCGTTCATCGAATTTAATGCCTCCCAAATTTCTTTCTCGGAAAATATTTTGCTTATGCCTTCTTGTTGCTGTGGAGTTATTTCCGGCCATGTCGTCTGTTTGTTAGTGAACATATTATTTTCTACTTCTTGTTTTTTAATAATACTTTTTGTAATTCTCCCTAATGGCCGTTTACATTCTCTTGCCTGTGAATGTTTGTCCAGACCCATCCGTATAACTATTAAAATGTTTACTTTTGGCTCTCTTCAGCTCCTGTATAATGTGCGGGAATTTTCGCACTTATTGTAGTTTAGTTCTCATTAATAAACATTTTAACCTTTTTGGCATGAATATTACGTATTATACTTTGAGTTTGCTTAACTTGTGTGATCCACTGTGTGTTTTGTTTCGCAAGTAAATTGTATTGTATTAATAAATCATAATCAAATTGTTGTTGTTGCTGATTTTGTGCGTTCAATTGATTTGAGAACCTTATAGTTTCATATTTTATCGTTTTTAATTGAATCCACCACCTTTGAAGATTTGTCCTGTATTGCATTTTTATCACATAAAAGCTTCATATATTATGGATCAATAATACATAGTCCGGGTTGTCTAACGCTTGTTCATTGCATATCCATATTGGGGTTATGTTGAAATGAATTTCTATGCCCCTTTGAAATTTGACGTATAAGATATTGTGGTCTGAAAAAATTTAAACTTTCCATGTGGATACTCTGTATATGGTTTTTGAAATGTTGGGAGCGATATTATATCTAACCTCAAGTAACCACTTTGGTAAAAATAACTTGCACTCATTTCATTTGGCTTTAATTCGTTCAAGACGTCGGTTAAATTAAATTTATTGTGTACTTGTTTCAGATCTTCACTCCGTTTTACCGGTGGAGTTGTCTGACACTAATCGGTAGCATTCATATCCGCCGCAATTACAATATTATATTTGTTCAGTTTGTGAATTTCAATAACTGACGTATTTTGGATGAATTGTTCGCGTGCCACTTTGGGGGTAACAACATATGTATCTTTTGTTACTAGGGAGGTCAGCCTAGAAGTAGGATGCATCACCACTTTATCATACAGGATATCCTGGCGTCTCATTCCCTGTGTGCTTCATAATTATAATTAAAGATAGAGTCGTAATAGTACATTGTTTCTCTGCACATTCCTGTATGCAAGCTACTTGAATCAGATTTTCGCGTAAACATTTGTAAAGCTTTCAAACTTTAGTTGTTGGTATGCATGACACGAATTGAAGACCTGGATTTCAAAACATCCCAAGTCCACCGGACTATTTTTTCAGCAGGAACAAAAAACAGTTCAAAGGACTTGGGATGCTATTCTATTAAGCTGAAATTATTGGGTGTTAAAAAGTTTTTTAGTTGGTGTTAAGATGTAATATTATGCAAGTGTATAGATACCGACGAACAGAAACATGAAAATACAATAAAGGTGGACTTGGGATGTTTTACAATTCAGGTCTTCAATTAAAGCTGGCGACGGTAATGGTTGTCCTGGCACTACCCAGCGTCACTAGCAAAAACAAGAAAAATGAGGCAAACATATTCACAGCTTGTTTTTTCCTATTTTTCTTTGTTTCTATTGAAAGTTAAAGAAAACGAGTACGTACCTGACCCATAGAGTGCTTTTGGGGGGACGTACTTACTGTGTAATGTCACGGATGCTCACCTTCCCTTTCGAGGATAGTTTTATTTCCCCCTTCTTGTTGTTCTTACCTTCTGTAGTTGTCTTTGATCTGGTAATCAGCCCTAAAAAACCTTCCTTGGATTTTTCCCTGCGTAAAGCACGTAAATTATATTACGATAATTTAATACTTTATTTTCAAATTAACGTACACTTTTGATACGTTTGCCACTAGCGTTGTTACTGAGCTGTTCAGGCGAGGACTCTGGGCTTTTTTCGCTCACCTGTGCCTTCTTCGCTCACCTGTGCCTTCTTGGTTGCCCTTTGTGCCGCTTTTACCTGCTTTTTTACCATTCTCACTTTCACGAACACTAATTTCTGGAATGTGGAGAACGGATTCTTGTTACAACCACCATCTTAAGGGATTTTGTCACTCAATTGCTCAAGTTGCTGTGGATACACTTGCTTTGTCGATTCACAGGTATACTCGTTAACTGCTTGCTGCGAAAACACTTCAGCACCTTCACTGAACAGCTGGTCTACGCGCTCTTGTGTCTTAGATGACACGGCTCGTTCGTCATGCACACTGCTATCACCTGTTGTGTTTGATGACTGCGTAATAACACTTGAGCTGGGGTTAGCTTTGGGAATGTTTGGAAGTTGAAAATGGGCGAACTTTCGTTCCTATTTAAATTCAAATGTTTATCCTGCCCTTCTTCGATACCAGTTTGGTGACGTCGAGTGTCAAATTGACCTTGTTCACTAGTTTTTTATTTTGAATGAATTGATGGAAAGATATTAGTGTATATTATTTTTCACTTCAGAAACATGTATGAGTCTTTCTCCCGTATATACACCGTAATAATAGGCTGAGTTTGCTGAATAATTTATCTTAGATACTCGTGAAACTACTACGTGATCGCTAAACACTTGTTTCACTAGAGCATCAGATAATTCTAGTGGAATTACCCATGCAGACATTACTGTAGCTTCTTGACATTCCACAGTGACATTCATATCTTTTTTCATTTTGGGGACCCACCTTCCACCCCTGTCTCTATGCATTCTTTGCACAAAATAGGTTGTGCACTTTTAAGGGCGTGCAGCACGAGCAGATGTTCGTTCTTCCCATTTTGGGACACGAAGTCCCTAGAGATTCTCAAATTGCCGGTGCTCCTTTGTTCCCTCAGTTTTGACTTCGGATGGTGCTAGACGGACTTTGGACCAGGCGTCCAGAATGTTATCCTGGTCTTTGTTCCTAATTTTGGATTTTTTGGGGGGAGATGTCCTCCCATTATCTTTTATTTCCTATTTTATACAAAATCATTTAACATATAGAACAACACACACACACAAGAACAGCCCAACATAGACGTCGACTCAAGATGGCTTCTCCTTCTTTTTCTGAAAAGATAAGAAAAAGTGGAAGGGAAAAAGCTGGGCTGCAAAGTAAGTATTACTGGTATTTTCTCACAAAGTTTTTGCTGGTCCATTCTGTATTTTCATTCCTGGTTCCCTTCCTCCTTTTCTCACGCAGTTAATTCTGTTCCTCAAGTCACATTCACATCACACACATAACACTTAATGGCTAATATATTTATGAATGCTTGTGTCCCGGATTCGAGGTCGCTTATATTTAGTTTCTATTGTTATTATTCTGGTTTCTTGTTTTTATCTTCTATTTTATTTGTCCTTCCGTCACCACTCACACACATGCACACTACAACTTGAGCTTCTTTTGCTGCCGGGTTCCTGCAGCAAGGCACCCACCAGAACACCGCTGGTTTCTAGCGGTCACACACTCGCTCAATTTTACTCATATTCACTGATCTTGATTTTATTTAGCTTGATTTTATGCACAATTGTTCGTTTATTTTTTTATTTTTCCTGTATTGACGGAGTTTAGTTATTGGTTTATTTTTAGTTTGCTTAGGTTATGTTATTCAGTTTCAGTTTGTTCTAGTTCCCGGACTGTTCCATACCGCCTGCTGATAGCGAAGTTCGCGCTCGTCGAACCGGCTGCGCACACTCCTCGAGCGTATCAGCTCCCTAACCTGTTTTCTATTATCCAGCATCTGGTCTTTACCGCGCCCATCCTCCTTTGCCCCCGGATATAAATTTCCTTCTGTGATACTCTGTTACTTTTAGGGCTATCTCCTGGAGGACATTCGCCAGCTCTGGTGTTCTCAGAACTTCTGCGATTTCCATATCCTCCAGGATAGTTCTTTGTTCGCCAACTAGGTTTTCTGTTTTTCGTATTTTAGCATTACGTGTTCCGGAGTAGCGACCAACCCACAAGCCCGACACAGGTTATCCTCGACTGTATTCATGTCCTTTAGTTTCTGCCTGAATGGACTATGTCACGTGAGGAAGGATTGCAATCCTCCCGTAATCTCCACGTCGAGCTCCATCCTGCCAGCCACGGTCGGTATTATACTGTATAATCTTCTAGCTTTTGGACATTCTTGCCATAAATGCTGCCATGTATTGGTTAGCATTTCCTGCACATCCTAATTGATATCCACAGGAGCATGTAGTATCCTAGTGACTCGTTATTTTTGTTTTGATCCAATACATAGCGCCTAGCTTTTTGACTTGAAGGTGCAATGGCAGTTCTGCAGCACTTACCTGGAGTGCCTCCACCGGCGTTGTTCTGTATGCTTCTGTGAATCTTATCAGAAGCTGCCTTTGAGCGCGGTTTATTGTTTGACTTTCTCTAACTACGTCCATCCGGTAGTTCCCGACACTGGCGGCGTATCCGACTAAAGATCTTATGGTGACGTCATGGTACAGCTTAACAATTGTGATCGGTATTCTTAGTTCTTTTTTCGCAATGTTTACTAGTTTATGTTCTGTTTTGATTGCTTTGCTTGATATCAGTTCGGTGTGTTTTTCGAAGTTTAACCTTTCGTCCTAAATATTTAAAAGTTGTACCCTCTTAATTGTTTTATTATTGATTTTGATTATGGGTCCTCTGTTAAGATTAAGTCTTCCTTTAAATAGTACTAATTTTGTCTTGTGACTAAGTGACTACACATTTCTCTTGGACTAGGTTAGATTCCTTCCTATCTCCAATCTACTGTTTCCTTTTATTACCCCCGCCAGGCCGTCCGCAAACCCTACCACCCGTTCAACCTCTTGCAGTTCATCGAGCATCTCCAGACATGGCTTGAAGGTTAGGTCCCAGAAGATCGGCCTTATAACCGACCCCTGAGGGCATTCTCTTGTCGATCTTTTGCCCACAACTCCATCGGCCGTACTCACTTCTATTCTTTTATTACAAAAATAGTTCTTATTACAAAATCACATTCCAAATTTTTGTGTGGATTTTTAGATTTTTTATCTCTCTCATTAGAGCTGACCCACACAGGTTGTCGAACGCCCCCGCTATGTCAAAGAATATTCCTATAGTATATTTACTCATTATTAAGTTGCTGAATTTTGTTACAGAGCTCGTTGATGGCGTCTCCGGTAGATTTATTTTTCCTGAAACCAAATTGTAAGCTGCATTCATTAATATTTGTCCTTTTATTATTTTTCTTCGCTGCGATTACTTTTTCGAATATTTTGCTTACGACGTTTAGCAGGCAGATAAGTCTATATGACTTAGGATTTGTTATATCCTTATCCTCGCCTTTCAAGAGTATAACCAGCTTTGCCTGCTTCCACAAGTTGGGGAAGATGCCTTATTATAAGCATTCGCGAAAAAGCCTTACGAGGTATGGCGTCCAGATATCTTAGTTTTCTTGATAGATTTTGTTCTTTATATCGTCTAGGCCTGGGGCCTTTCCATTTCTAAGACTTTTTATAGTTTGTTCAAAGTCCCAGTTTGTAACGATAAGCTCTTCATTGTTTTCTTCCTCGTGCTCGAGGTTGTAGGTCTTGGATGCTTCCCTCGTGAGTGTATTCTGCTCATTATCATAATTTTCTAAATTATCGGGGAACAATTTTGCGAAGAGTCGGTCTGTGGTATGGTTCCAACTGGTGGTATACTGTCCATTATCGTTTTTCAAGGTGTTTTGGGTGCCCTTTGTCTTTATTTTACTCATCACAAACTTGTATGGTGTTCCCCATGGGTCTAGACTAAGATTATCTTCTTCGAATTTGTTCCAGGTACATTTTTGTGTTCACGTAGATCTTTCTCGAATTGTTGTTTGATTTCCCTATATTTGTTTTGCCTGCTTTGCCTCAACTAGTGGTCTCCAGCCGCTCTGTAACTTCTGGCTGCTTTTGTTTTTCTTTTTAGCTTATCTAACCCCGCTGTCCAATACGTTTTTTTCATTTTAGTACGGCCTTTTCTATTTGTAATGGTTTCTTCCATAGCTTCCTTTGTGGCCAGCTCTAGTTCCCTCGTCAAGTTATCAATATTACAGTTTCTGTCAATTTGTGCTAAGATTAGTTTGTTATTATTTTTTTTTCAGTTTATTTTTTACATTATATTTAAATACTGCTTTGTCTTCTTGATCCTCTTCATGTTCTTGATATTTTAGATTTATGTTAAATCCGATGGCGTTATGGGCACTGGTCGTTGCATGTTCCACGACTCTCCAATCCATTAAGCCTTTATATACGTTTACCTTTGACATGGTTACATCGATATTTGACTCCGCCCCAGCCCTGCCCCTGTCGGAGGTTGTCTTCTCTATTATGGGTGTTTAAGTTAAACTGTTGGATCAGCAGTTCGGACATTTCCCCATTACCGTCAGATCCGGGGCAGTACCACAGCGGGGACTTTGCATTCAAATCCCCCAAAATAAGTATATCACTATTATTAAAAGAATTCAAAATATTCTCTAATCTCATTATAATCATCTAGGTCGGAAGAGAGAACTGACAGTAAATATTGACCACTAACAGCTTTCTCTTTTTATTTGTTATCTCTAGACACTGGAGCCACCTGCCCCGAGTATTGGGCATGCACTAGGGTTTCTAGACTAAGATCTGCGTACTGATTCTATATTCTTATTGAATATCAGCGTTGTAACCATAGGATTTTCCTCCCTCGGCAGCACTGCCACGATATCGATCGGAAATCCCTGCAGTCTTCCCTTTCTGGTGTACGGTTCCTGCAGGCATGCCATGTCCAGGTTCTCCTCTTCACATAGATGTCTCAGTTCAGCGCATGCTAGTTTGGATCTATCCGCGTTGGGCTGGATGATATTAATCATGATTTCTGGTTGTCTAGTGTAGACGTAGAATGCATAATTTTTTTCTGCTGGATTAAAGGCTATCCGCCCATATTCCATGACAAACTGTCGATAGACGCTATTCAGTTGAAAGGTCTCGTTTCTTTCTTCAAAAACCCACTCTACCAAATCGAACAGGTCGCCTGGGTTCGACGTAGTCCCATCTGATTTTAGATTGATTCTACCTCCTCAATTATCGGGAAGGTGATTCTTTTCCCTTGTGGGTGTACGTTTCTTATGATGACTGTCAGTGCAGCCGTCAGAGTGTTGGTCTCCTCAAGTCTCGACAGATTATAGTCCAGGTACAGGGCGCTGTACAGAGCTCTGAGGTGAAATGCAATATTCTTTGTTTCTTTGTCCGTCAGCTCTCCCTCGCCCGGGTCATGCATATCCTGAGTAGTGTTTATTCCGTCTATTGTTTCTTTTCTCGTTATTTTTACGACTGAAGGATCGCTCCTATTCTCCTTTGCTTTGCCTCTTCTTTTGTACAACTTCGGGATCCAGGATTTCCAGCTCTTCTTCTTCTTTTTGTACGTCCTTTACTCCTCGGGTATAGTCTCCTTGTCATACCCGCTTTCTTTCGAATCGCCGTTCGAATCCGCCGCCTGTTCCTCTTTTCCCTCTGGTCTACCCTCGTATCTGTTTTATTCTATATTTTCCTTGTTTATTTGAGTTTGTTCTTCTAGATTTCTGATGTCTTTCAAATTGCCTTTTATTGTCTTAAAGAGTAGTTGATCATTTATTACCATCTCGAATCTGATGTTTTTGATTTTGTTTTCCCATCTCTTCATAATCTTTAAGACTTCCTTTTTGGTAGCTTTCGAAAGGCCTATTCCTATGGCTGGGATTGTTATCTTCCTTCTTTTTGTTCCTTGCATTGTTAGCAGCAGATCCATAAGAACATCAGGTCCGCGAGAAAATATTGCTTCGATGACTTAATATGTAGTACCCTGCAGCCGTGTCTGTTTTACTAAAAAGATTTTCGGAAATTGTTTGTCTCTAACTTCGATCTAGTCCCTCTCGTACTCATCCAGGTCAAAGCCGTCATGTGACAGGGCAACCACCTGGGCGAATCCCCTCGGGAAAGTTGCTAGTTGTGGGTTTACAAGGTGCAAAACTAATTAGCTTGTCATATAGGTGAATGTGTCCTAATTTTTCTTTTAAGTATTTGTCCGTATCAATAGCGTTACTATTTATAATCGAATTGTTAAAAATATCTAGTTTCTTATTGTTGTTGAATTTTGCCAATCTTTCTGTACTCCTTTTCTGTATGCACGGAGTTGCGTTTTCTCCTTTCCTTCCGTTGGTGTTTGGTTATAATCCATAATCGAACTTTTCTATTGTGCGTTGGAGTTGCATCTTATATTGAGGACACTCCTGTTGTGTTTTTACCCCGCACTGCTTCCCTTTTTTATGACATGGTATACATACTTATTTGTTTTTGTCCGGACATTCTAGTTTTTTATGGCCCATTTCGCCGCAATGGCCGCATCTTTCATCATCTTTGCAGTTCCGGGCTATATGCATGTCCATGTCCCTCGGTCCCGTCTTGAATCTTGTTTCTATCAGTTGCTTCTGTTCTTCCGTTATTTCTGATAAGTTCCTCTCTATTAGTTCTTCGAATACCTCTTTTTCTTGTAGATTTACTGGGATTCCGTAGACGATCATCAGCGGATTGTTCTTGGTACCATTGATTTACTGTTTCCGAAGATACTCGAAGTTGGACTCAGAGAAATTTCAGCTCAAAGCAGTACTAATCAATGCGGTCAACCTTTCTGGAATAGGGTGTACAATATCAATTGTGATTCATTGAAAGGAACTTATTCTCGATATCCTCCATGTGTGCCGAAAATGTCACTAAAATTTGTTACCATAACAGTAAAAGTCATTTCATACAGAATAGAGCACTGAAAGAAGCATTAAATGTATCTTGTGTCACGAAATGTTAGTTAGAAGCTGTCAATAATTGTATGATAAAAAGGCATGTAGTATCTTGTCTTTGAGACAATTTGGTTATCTTTAATGCTTGCACGAAGTTGTCGTCTAAGTTCTTAAAAATGGTACAGTGATTAGTAATTCAGGTCAACACTAACCACAAAGTTCAATACAATACTGGCCGAGGCTTAATTTGTATTGGAATCGAAAGAAGAGAAACAATGTCACTGTACATACATCTGATTCCCGTTTTTGTCAGCTGTTTAATCGTTTGTGGAAACTCTAAGGTAACGCTCTTACAACTTTGAAAATTATTTTTCTATTCATGTTACCATTTTTACTCAAAACTAGTAAATATAACGTGAATTTCCAGTGATGACCAACATGTCTTTATGTTTGTTTTTACTATATAAAATTTATTTTATTGTTTTCAAAGGAATCCGTTCAAATTCAATAGTATGAACTATTGCTAACAATGAGGGACCTTATGTTCCTGTTTCATCCGTGTACCCGTTTCAAAACGTATATCCTAGTTGCTTGGCATAACAGTTATGTTATACTGCGTTGCATATATATTAGGTAGTCAGTGCTTTATTGAAACGAAGAACCAGAGTTAATTGTTAATAGTTTTAGGTTCTTATCAAGGAACGCTAAGAGCCTAGCGATTGTTTGTAGAATCGAAGCACTCACTTGTTTATAAACAATCCGTTCACATCAATTCTAACATTCGAAAAAGCTTGTGATGGTTTCAGAAGCAACAGGATACGAATGATATTGAAAACTGAAAAAGATTATAGTTCTTCTTTTCGTATAAACCGTTTATATTAACATTTATATTATATTAACATTTAACATAATATTAACATTAACATTTTGTACAATGACACATGTGTGTCTCTAAGAAATGTTAATATTTTGTCACATATATTTCGTTGAATAGTTGAATTTATTTAAGGTCTTTAGGCAATTTTGGCTCACGCCGACATATCTTTCGTGTCGTATATAAAAGATGAACTCAAAACTTTATTGTTTTCAATGTCACCTGCATCCCTTTACTTCTGAGTCCCTCTAATGATTTATTTTCTTCAAAATCAGTTGATAGAAAATCCAGCATTTAGAGATTGTATGCAACTCTATGCCGGTCATGGTTTATGACGACAGTCTTGTGTGCTATCAGGCTATTCATATATTTTGTTTTATCTCATATAAATGTTAAAAATATTTAATTCGTCAGTTTACAGTAAACAAAAATTGAGATCATTCGCTAATTAAGAAGCTTATTTTTGAAAGGGTACACGTACGGTGATGTAAATTTTACAGTAGTCGTAAAGAAATGTATTTCCCTTAGGGCGAGCACTATAATTGTGTGAATTATCTAATATTCTAACTAGAGACACTGACTAGTTACAACACTAGATTATTCGCAAAATTGCAGTGCTCGCCCTCCCAGAGAAATAATATTTTAAATCCTACTGTAAAATTTGCATCAACGGACATGTGCTCTTTTAAAAAGAATTTCCTGAATTGTACACTGAATTAACAAAACTCATGGGATAGCACCTAATATCTTTTAGCCCCCCTCCCTCTGGCCTTGCAGAGTGCAGCGATACGGTGTCAAAGTGAGTCTGCAAGTCCCTGGTACACTTCTGGAGGTAGTTGATACCAAACAGTCTGCAGAGCGGAAACCAATTGTGGCCTGCTCGTGGGTGGAGGATCCAGTGCACGGAGAGTGATTTCAACGACATCCCAGGTATGTTCAATGGATTCATATCAGGACTCCGGGCTGTCCAGCTCAGTCGTTGGACCTCCCCTACATGCTTTTCGAACCATTCTCGGACGACATTGGAGCGATGTGGCGGCGCATTGTCATCTTGAAAGACCGCAACATCGTCAGGGTGTTGAAAGGCCGAAAACGGGTGTAGATGATCTTCGAGCAGATGACGATACCGTGGACTAATCAACGTGTCTTCCAGAGCAAGCAGAGGTCCCATTTCATACCAGGAAAACGTGCCTCAGACCATGACTGATACTTCACCGCCCTGGACCACGCCCTTTTGGCATGCGGGATCCATCCCTTCCTGAGGTCTGCACCACACACGGTGCCTCCCATCGGCATGATACAGTTGATACCGTGACTCGTCGGACAAGCTGACGTTACGCCATAGTTGCAGTGTCCATCCGAGGTGGTTGTTAACAAAAGCAAGCCGGAGTGTCCGATGTCGCGGCATTAGCAGTGGCACCTGTGTAGGGCGACGGCTCCCATACCCGAAGGAACGCATGTTCCGACGGATTGTCCACTGAAAAACGTTACTAGAACGGCCAGTGTTGAATTGGGCCGTGATTTCTCGCACTGTCGTCCTCCTGTCTCTGTTGACCATTCGTCCCTAGTGTCGCCGGTCTCGGTCATTGAGGGCGGCTGGACACCCGGTATGGTGTATTTTATGGACTGTGACGCCTTTACCCAACCATTCTCAGTACACCCTGGAAACAGTTGAACATATGAAGCCGAATTCCTGCACCACCGCCGAAATCAAATTTCCCATGCGTCGGGCACCCACCACCATACCCCGTTCGAATTACGTAACTCACGACGACGTTTCATTTCACATAAATCACTCACACAGACACTTCCTACAAGGTCTCACACACACCGGCAGCCGTCGCGGTGCCCTGCAGGAGACGTGGAACACACGTGGTGTCCACCCGCGAATCAGTGATTTGCTATCCCATGAGTTGCTAATTCAGTGTAGATTGTGGCTGAAAATAGGAAGCGAGATGTAGTTTTTGCTTTTAATAACATAATACCCCTATCACCATGACCAATTCATTGGATAAAATTGGCAAATTAAGCCATATCCTCCAGATACTACTACTCCGAGATATAAGGCATATGCCAGTTACCATCTATCCCTAGTAGCACAAAATACTTGGCCAATATCGGCCCAATTCTGGGCTAATACCGGCCAATATCTATTAAGGTTGAACCAGTTTTGGGCCTATTTCGGCCCGATATCCTATGCTGCTAAGGAATTGTCTACACTTGAAAGAAAACAAGCCTTAATGGCAAGTAGGGCTTGTTGCGAAGTCCTGAATTCCGGCTACCGTATAGGCAAAACAGAATGATGGAGAGGGATCACTTTACTGGGAAGTGGTATCTCGTATTCGTCGTGCCCCCACACTATGTCTCGCATTTTACCCGAATATGATTCGGATCTCACGTTGATGGTAGGAATGACCAACAAACAATTAAGATATTATGGAAGATAGGACATTATCCAGTATCCGTTTTAGGAAAGTCGGATGATCCGGATGAAGATAACTGAATAACGGAAGACTAATGTCCGAAAGACGAATAGAATTCGGAGGATAAATAAAGTCTAGAGACTGATATCCGGATGGCGTGTCATACTGTAACTAGATGACGTATGTACGGATGACGAATTTCCAATTTTATCCATCATCGGGATTTTTCCTGGATATTCTTCATCTGATTTTATATCAGTCATCAGGGTATCCTATCCGGATAAATAGCCACTCTTCAGCTGGGTAAAGCTTTAACCTGGATTTTTCTTTCCATAGTCAATTAGTATGTCCCGCCTTTTAAACTAAATGTCGCTTAGGACGTGCTATAAATAACATGTCAATCAATCAATCAGGCAAATCTTTACTTCAAAGGGGTTCAAGAAAGAACAAATTAT
>JAGDQP010027183.1:0-11740 GCA_022664845.1 Lepisma saccharinum
GCAACCGATTTTTTTGTTTAAGATGCTCACTTCAAAACTTGAAAGGTGTAGAGAACTTTTGTACCTTGTGCGTTACAGATTTCAAGTTAGGAAAGTTTGGTTAGTTTACGTTAGAAATAGTAAACAATATTACTACCGGCACTTCATTTATTCTCATCGGCGCCTTTGTACACAACGAAACAGAACGTTCTTGATGCTATAGTATTGGGTGAGTCCATTATCTACTTTTGTGCTTCAAAACACGCAATAGTGTAGATGACTGACCCGCTCTGTGATGGAGATTAAGAAATTAACCGAACCTAACCTAACCTACCCTTACGTAATCTAGAAACTATTTATTCAGTTTAGAATGCAAACAAACCAAATTTAACCTAACCTTTAGACCTAAATCACGAGGGGGTCAGCCATCTACTCTCTTCCCAAAACACCCTTGTACGCGGTGCATACGAACACACAATTTCACAAATTCTTTGGCTTGAACATAGTATCGTGGCACAGGCTGATTCTTTGCTTAGGTGCTTATTCAAGGTTTTGGTATATTAATGGTTCACATTAACTGTAACTATCCTAACACTTTCGACTAAGATGGACGGTGCATTGCGCTTTGCCTGTTTACGTACAATTGATTTCACATACACTCTACGTGCAAGTAGAAATAAAATTTCACCTATTTTTAAAAATGTAATTAGTGGCTATTAATTATTACATATTCATACTTACTTTTCGATTATATTTCTTCATAGTAGCCGATTTGCATAGGCTATACCGTAGATCTTCTATCAGCATAATATTAACAGATGCAATTTTCCCGGTATTCAACGCACACACAACATTTCAACCCACTCTTGAACTTAACGTACCATGCGATTCTGCCTGCTATATGCGACTGCGCATGCCCAAAACTAAGCTAGGCACGTGATCAGAAGCAGAAGAAGGTCTCCTACCGTAATTTAAAGAAAACAACAAACCGTAAATATTTGAAGGTAGGATACAATTATTTTTACGGTAACATTTTTCCCTGCAGCTCTCTGCGCATGTCCGAAATAAGGTGGTCACGTGATAAGAAGGAAAAAAGGTATTCTACCATAATTAACAGAAAACGGCAAACGGTGAAAATATTCAGGGTAGAAGGCCGTTCTTTTCACGGTAACTTCATACAGTGTACTTGTAAAAGTATTAGTGAAATATTTTGTAGATAGCTTTAATATCGAAATATACAATTTGATACTCGATTCTCAATCCAATGAGAACAGTAATGAAAATAATATTCCTAACAATACAATTAATGTAGTTAAATCACCGATCAGAATTTAAAAAAAAATCGTACAACAATAGGAGATAAATTTATACCAAATAACGTAATGAAAGGATGCTCTTAATATTTGCCAACAATTTTGAACGATTTAATAATATTTCACTTAGGCAAAGTATATATCCAATTGCGTGGAAATCAGCCTTCATTATTCCCGTTTACAAAGGCGGCGATTGTTCCTAATTATAAAGCTATATACAACTTTCTAACTTAAATACTATTGCTAGACTATTGTAATCAATTGTATGTGAACATTTGCAATTTAGTTTGAAAACATGTTCAAAGAAGAACAACATGGTTTCATTCCACAGGAATCTGTGGCCACAAATTTTTGTCAAGTTACAAATGAAATAAAGGGTTTTATTACAAGAAGATCTCACTGTGATTTTATTTATATAGATCTGGCTAAAGCATTTGATAGTTTTCATCATTTGGTTCTAGTAAATAAACTTAGTAAGGTTAGATTATAACCCACATATTTTAATAGTTCGAAATTTTCCTATCTGTTTAGAATTTAAATAGGAACTGCCATATCTAATGAAGGTATAATATGTTACGGCATTCCCCAGGGAACAACTTTGGGTCCACTTGTATTTAATATTTTTATGTACAATATTTCAGAAGTTGTAAAACACTTTAAACTATTATTACATGCTGACGATCTAAAGCTTTATAGAGTGGTAAATAGCTACAGTGACAACCAATTATTGCAAGATGATCTAAAGAGTATAACTGCATAGTGCACAAAGAATAAAATAGAGCTAAATGCTCTCAAAACTAAGTTCTATATATACACTAATAAGACGCAATACTACGTAAGTAACTATAAAATAAAATAAATGGATGTTTTGATGGTAAACACTATCACGGATCTTATTAATTATTTTGTTTGTAAACTTAAATTTAATAATAATTACATAACAAAGAATTCAAGTGGAGTTAGAAGATTAATCTGATATATATATTTAACCAATGATATGAATTTGCCAGTATTGAGAAGTATCTAACACTTTACAAATCTTTTATAAGAGCAACTTTATAATATGCTACGTCGGTGCGGAATCACCTGAGCAAAACAATAATGACAATATTGAATCTGTATAAAAATATTTATTAGACAAATATGTTACAAAGTTAATTTGCCATATTATTGGTGCGATTACAGCTACTGGTGTAACATCTTTAAACTTGCAATTTGGAGCAACGAAGAAAAAAATCATACAAAAAATCAAGATGTTGAATAACACAATTTAAGGCTCTTATTTAATTGAATAATCCTAAGTTTTGTTATAACCTTGTAAAACACTCGAAATCAAAGGCAACATTTGACAAAGGTGCCGTAATTTTAAATCGGATAGTTCGTCATTATAGTGAACAGTAAATCACCATCACAGTTATAATTATGTTCTGCACTTATGCGATATTTTTTTGTTTAATGAACATGTACTTGTATTAGATAATTTAATTCAAATATTATCTACATATATTGTAGTTATGATTTTTATTCTCGATAATTCTGACTTGATAGTTGGTATCATATTCTTTGCTATCTGTTATCCAATTCTTTACCTACATCTTTAGCCAATATGTATCCTTTTGTTTCAGTGCTACATTGGTATTGCACTGTTCATACCACTCTAATAAAGATGTTATATTATATATATATTATTGTAGTAGAAGACAAAGCTAAGTGCAGACGTGTCTGCTCAGCTCCTCTCTTTGCAGACGAACTGACATTAGGATGTGTTGTGTGCATAAACACATTTTCAATTGGGAAACTGCTTGAAAATGGGCTAAACCGATTACGATATATTCTTTAATAATGGAGTTTGTTTTCTTAAAAATGTACACAGGGCATGGATGACAATACTACAAGGTCTTCATAGGAAATACATGCACTGCAATATGATGTATCGGCTAGTCCATCTGATCATGACAAAACAAGAAACAAAAGGAAACATTGCTTCCCGAGTGCATAATGTTCAAGTTGCTAAAAATAAGTGTTCTGAATGTCCACATACTGTTAGTGAAAACATAAAATTACTCCTCGATAAATTGCAGTGCAAGTTGGTTCAGTATGATGCTTTGAGAGCTGAATTTATTTAAATGATAGCGGAGAATTGCAACTGATTGAAATACGCCCTCAATCAATACTATATACAGAAAACCTCTGCGAAACAGTGGACAAGAATCAAGTAGTAATCGACATTGTACATGGGCCTCTCCTATATATAAAAGTGAACAAGCCAAGCTAGCGTTTTGCTTCTAACATTGATTCTGAGAGGAAAGAAGTGGTATAGAGAAACCGGAAGAAACTAAGCAGCACAACTAATGGAAACAACTCTGCGACTTCACCAGATCACAGTAAGAGTAAACCAGGTTCATAACAAGCACTTCAAAGGTCTAACAAACTAATTACACACAGAAGGTCTCACGTTAGCTTGCACTATTTGTAAACATATTAGGCCCTAATGTATTGTGATGAAGTACTAGAATTTATGGTAATGTTTTGTTGTTATCGATAACAAGAGTGCATTATACGTAGTCGGGATTGGAATTTTTAACCATTCCGAGTTTTATGATAAAAATGTGTACAAGTTAAAGCAAATAAAATGATTGTCCATGTCGAGACGAACTGCATATTAAAGTTCTAACATAACTTACTGTCTTTTGTGCAAGAGTAAGCGCTTCGGTTACGAGAGATCTAGAGGTAGGTGCCACACAACTCCAAGCAAGTGAATGTCTAGATAAATGACTGAATCCAAGCAAGTCAAGGATAGTGGTTGTTCCGTCCCAAGCAAAAGAGAAAAGATTGAAATTAGGCAACAATCCATTTCAAGCAAGTGGCAGGGGAAGGGTAGTGAAAGGAACACACATCAACGCTGTACAAATTGGTATGTATAGGTACTGTTCCTCTCCAAGCAAATGAGAACGGTTTAGAGGGAAAACGCGACCACCGTTAATTAAGAGTGATACAGAATGTAGAAGTAATCCGTCTTTTAAAATTGCCTCCAAAAACTTCATCAAGGTGTGGTTCCTCCGAGTGTGGAGTATACTGCATCCTTCGGCTCCTGTGATGAATTATGGTTGTCTTCTGCTGTTTTCCTATGTGCAAATGACCGCTGAAACTTGTCGGTCCACTGCAGGCTATGGCGGCATAGACGACCATCCAAGGTTCGTAGGCGGCTCATCGGAGGGATGTTAGCATTAACCGCTGTCTCGGTGTGTTGGCGGTTTGATTTTATTTTATTTTTAGAGCGTTCCGGCGACCCCATAAGTGCTATCGGACTCAGTGGTATGGAACATGTCAATTATACATAAACATTGTGTGTTTTTCGTTTCTGGCGTTTGGCGTGTGTTTGCTGGTGCTGGTTAATCGTAGTAAAAGAACTGACGGATACGGGTCGTCGTGCGAGATATGGCTGATCCGGATAAGCCACATACTCCGCGCAGCAGCTATAACGAGCAGGTTCTAAGACAGCAAGAGGAATAATTAAAAAGGAGAAACATTGAGACAGAACGCATAAAAATGGAGAAGGGAAAGGCGAAAGAGGAAGGGAAAAAGGAAGGCGTGCCACTGATAAGAACACTTCCAGGGAGAAGTCGGTCAGCTGGGAGAAGCCAGATAATAGATAGGAGTCAATCTCTAGACAGACAGGATAGAGGAAGAAAGAGAGACACAATATGCCCCGCGGATGCAAGGCATGAAGAAAAAGACGTTAAAAAGTAGAGGTGAAGGAAGAAAGGAAGATGAAGAGCAGACGATCGATGATGAGCTGGAGGAGAATTAAGAGAAACTACTTTTGCAGTATTGTAAATTTACAGAGGAAATAGATAGGATGCTTACTAAACTTAAGGTGGGGAAAGAACCAATTGAAACGCTACAATTGAAGTTCATAAATTACCTCATGAAAATAACGTCATTGGAAAGCAGATTTACGTAACAAGATGCGAATTAGAGTCTGAAGGAAATTATAACGAAAGGAAGAAATTCCCATTTGCTGAACAGGAAAAATGGTTTCAAGGAAGAAAACAAATCCCCACGTCACAACAAGAAGAAGGACGAGGAGTGGCCCTGACAGAACAAACACAGTTCTTTGAGTAAGAATTGGGTCGCCTACGAACTCAAAATGAGGAATACATAGCGGAGGCGAAAAAAAGGTGGTAAGAAACGAAGTAAAAACAGAAAGAACTGAAGAGGAGAATATGTATCTTAGGAAGAAAAAACAAAAATTAATTCAAAAGATGGTAAAGGCCGAAGTGGAAAGAGCGGAAACACAACTACGACTGAACTTCGAGAATGACGAGAAAAAAGAATAACAGCATGGAAAAACTTGAATATAGGATAACTAAACTGTTAAGAAACGAGCAAATTTTAGGAAACAGCACAACAACAATGTAGCAACTGACCTTTGCGGAAACATTAAAGAGATCGGCTGTCTAGGAGAGGGAGCCAAAAATTGAGGAAATCAGTGAAAAAGGCAAACATTCGTCCGAAGTGTGGAGAGACGATGCCCCAATTGAAAAGCATGTGCATAAACACAATTAACGCGGAAACATACAAAATCAGAGCCTCAATTTATACAGAAAGAAAATGATGGTAATGAAGGCAGAAAAAAAGGAAGATGTGGAAAATTAATCAATAAAATATAACTTTCAAACAGAGGAGCAGAAGAAGAACCTTCTACTGATTATCTACTATGTGGAATCGGAATTGACAAATGAGGAAATGGCAGCGATGATAGTACAAGCATAGATGAACAGCTTGTAGAGAAGCCAATAATAGAAACCATAGTAGGATTCAGCACTGACCCAAAAGGTAAGAGAATTTGACAGGTTGTAATAGAAATATCTCCAGAGATGAGGAAGACGTTGCTGGGGCGGCCCAGAATATAAAGGACCCTCTACTATACAGGACCCTCAATAAAAGATTATTTGGTGGATACCAAGTGCCTCCAATGAGGGGATTTAGGTATTATCACTCGATTTTGTACTGGTGACGATTTCTGCGCACACTATGGAGAGAAAAACCATAAAAAAGAAACATGTTCAAAGAAAAAAACTCAAGACAGTGTGCATATCATGCATATACCGAAAAGAAAGAGTGCAAGGTAGAGAATGATAAGGAGTTCCAAACTTAGCAAAACCTACTAGCAAGGAATGTCAGTAAAACAAACTATCGCTAAAGACCTTAACCTATCAAAATTTGACAAAACTTGGATAAAGAAAATTGGTGAATAAGAACAAGAAATAAGATTGTAAACTATCTAAGATAAAACCCTGGAACTAATAATAAAGATAACTCAATAACTGTAAAAAACGGCAAAATAAATTTGGAAAAATCAGAACAAACAATACTATATTTCATTAATACAAATCTGTCGACATTAACGATGGGCTTTGCACGGCGTGTTGTTGAGTCGCATGAGATTTTTGATCTGAAAAAGACGAATAAATTCGTAATTAATAGAAGCAATGGAAAGGAATTAATAATAGACTATACTGAAAATGACTTAAGATTAGTTTCATACGTGTACACTGTACAGTCCTTGAAAGAAGACCTTCTGAAGGACTTAGAAGATATATTATCCAAGTTGCAGGAATTTCAGATCGATGTAAAAATAGTGATAAATATACCAGCGCTGGGCATGGGGCTGTGGAGACACAACCCAAAAGACGTAAAGACAAAAATTAACAAATTCAATGAAAAAGAAAATAACATGATAATTTTTAAAATGTTCATAAATGATAACAATATTTTAGGGAAATAATCTCGGATGCAGAAATTAATTGCAACATACTACATGAACAAGAAAATATGAAGCAAAAGAAAAACAAGAAATAAAAGACCGAAAAATTCGATTCTATTAACGGATACAGACTCGGAACACGAAGAAGATGAGGTAACAAAACAGATAGAAAATATAAGAATTAAATAACCATCGCAAAATAACGACATTGATAAGACTAATATAATTTAGAAAGAAAAAGAAAATCATAGTATTAAACACCAAAATGCATTAACCAACACAAGCAGGAATGGAGCAGAAAGAAGAAATAGTGGACACGAAGGAAGTCAGCACGCAGGCTGAGATGAAGAAAAGATGGAGTGCCTGGTTCTCAAGGCTCCTTCCTGGTGAAAAACTAGTAGAAGAAATGGCAAAACTTAATACAGGGGAGAATGAAAATTTAAATAAAACAAAGGATGAGCTGGAAACTAGGAATGATATAGAAGGAAACATAGATGGAAAAGAAAGTGATGATGATGAAGAAGAACAACAAGAAAATCCATGCTTTTCCGGGGAGATTGACAGAAGAAGAGAATGGACGTACGCAAACGAAGAAAATAGATGAACGCTGGCTATCCAGGAGGACCCAAAATTTTAACAATAAAGGATTGAGACATGTGGTAAGGAAACAAAATGACAATGGTGAAAAAAATAACCTGCCCCGTAGCAGATGCAGTGGACAGAATCTTGTTTAGGCACCAGTGTCTGCCGACTGATCCAAGCGAACTCATGAAGTTAATTAAAGAGGTCTTCGCCAGAAGAGACGAGGGCTTCGAGCTTGATAAGGTTTATCTCGATTTCGTGAGGGCTCATGGCGGGATGCTCCTAGACCCAAAGAAGCCGTGGCCACACTGCTATGTGTATACAAAATATCCAACATAAATGCGGCCGAGGCAGTATTCTGTGTTGCAAATAAACACCCATGGCTCAAGAATGGTTGGTATGGAATTAAGGAAATTACTGGAGGAATTGGAGACAGATTTATTATGCATCCAGGAACCATACACCAGAAAAGTTAACTAACATTGCAACATCGGCACAAATTGTGGTGAATGAAGTTAATCCAAAATCAGACATTGTAAATCTGAACCAAGATAATAAATTAATAGAAATATTCCATTTACAGATGAACACACTGTATGCGCGGAATTACTAACAATCAATGAAAAGCTCATAATAATAAGTATGTATTATTACCAATATAGGTTTGAAATATATTAATTTGTTAAGAAAATTGGAAATGTAATTAATGCATACAGAAATAGGAATATAATCATAACAATCTATGCAAATGCAAAATCGCCCTTATGGAACAGTAATATCAAAAATGAAAAAGATCGGAGAAGAAGATAATGGAGGATCTTATTCAGGCAAACAACTTAAAAATATGTAATACCGAAGTTCAACCACCAACATACAAGAACCGAGCAGGCGCAGAGACTAACACAGATCTCACATTAACCTCACGAAATTTACTAAATGACACAAAAAAAATTCAGGTACTGGATGGACAAACCAGCAGTGATGATAATGTAATAAAATTCTAAATAACGCAGAATGCAAGCACAGCGCGGAACACTGCCGTGGAACAACAACGACCCGTACACAATCTGATGAAGGTGGATTGGGAAAAGCTGGAAGAATATCTGACCTTGCCAGAAGTGACGGAGGAGACCGATTTGGATCAGCTCGCGCAGGAACTAGAAATCAGAACCGAGCGTGCGGTTGGAGAAGAAAGTCCACCAAGTAAAATGAATAAGAATAAGAACACAGCTCAATTTGGTGCGGGGAACTAGAAAGGTTGAGGATGATTGTTAGATGGGGTGCACCATATAAACTATTCATCGATAGCACTAAACCAACCACATTGTCAACACTAAAGAAAACGGATGGAACATACGCAAAGAACTGGAGGCACTCGGCAAAATTATTAATGGAAGAGCTAATACTTAAATATTATGAAGAGGAAAAAAATTGAGAACAGAGAGTAAGGACGGAAACGGAAGAACAGCAGAGGAAATAATACTGAAACATTAATAAAACATTAACAAAAAATTGTACAAAAATCAAAAGTTGAGCAGGCAATAATATCACTAAAAATAGAAAAGCT
The DNA here is from genome assembly GCA_022664845.1 of Lepisma saccharinum. Taxonomy (NCBI): domain Eukaryota; kingdom Metazoa; phylum Arthropoda; class Insecta; order Zygentoma; family Lepismatidae; genus Lepisma; species Lepisma saccharinum. The sequence goes on from JAGDQP010027183.1 coordinate 9,212, forward strand.
TCGGGTCCTGATGGACTAAAATCGGAAATATATAAGAAAATTATACACATTTGGACACCATATCTGACAAGACTCTTCGCCGAATTTTTTAGGCAGGGACGCTTCACTAAAAATAGAAAGATGCAAATTTAATAATACAGCTTAAAAGCCAGTAAAACCCTCGTGAAAACCCGCCCCGCTCGTATAGACCCATCTGTCTCCTCAATGTAATTGGAAAAATATTTGAAAAATCCTAATAAATAGTTGCAAGCATGGAAAGAGTGGCTAGAAGACGACTACAATCAATTTGGTTTTAGGAAAGGTAAATCGACACAGGACCCGTTAAATACGTTCTGTAAGGGAATAAGGGAAGCGGAGGGCAAATATGTAGTGGTAATATATATACTGATTTTAGGGGAGCGTTCGATAACCTATAGTGGCCAGTTCTGTTGAAGAAAATGAACCGGTTGAAAATACCCAGTTATTAAGTGACAGTACTTAGGGACTATTGCGACGGTAGAATAGTGAATCTAAGTGCTCCGGGTGAGAAACTAACAAAAACACCAAATAAGGGATGTCCGCAGGGCTCTGTATGCCGGTCAATATTTTGGTATATATGCATATACCTGTGCATCGGAGAATTACATGAAATGAGGAAAGTACACTCCGTTGTCGCCTATGCGGATGATATTGCAATTCTGGTAGATGCGGATTTCAGAAGGGAACAAGGGGGAAAAGCTAAAAACATAATGATAAGAGTCAAACAATGGTGTGACAACAACAAACTCACTATATCTACTGAAAAAAGCTAAATACATTATTTTTAAAATCGAATTGGAAAGAAATCATGTCATAAAATATAATTATGAACCAATAAAGAGAAAAAAATCAATTAACTATTTAGGAATCACAATAGATAAGAAATTAAATTTTTTAGATCACATAGAAAAAAAATAAACATAGAACAGTTAAGTTGGAAACAAGTTGGCGACAACAGTAAACAATAAATATGGCTTACCAATACGATAATTGAAACTATACAACAACTAAATCATCAATGCAATAGGAACATATGGTGCCAGCGTATGGGCCTACAGATTAAACGAAAATAATGAATTGGCAGAGGGGATTAGTGGAGCACAGAGGAAGATCTTGCTTAGACTGTTTGGGGCGTATAGGACAGGCCAGGAGTGGTCTTGAACATCATCGTGGGAGTTGCACCTCTCCACCTGGAGATTATTGGCTTAAAAAGAAGATTTAATTAGATCAACACAAGTTCTGGGTGACATAATAAATTCAAAGAAGGAAATTCAGAACAAAATAGAAGGGAAATGACAACGATATTAGGAAAGAAGCACAAAATCAAGAAAGCTGTTCAACACCATCGACAATGTTTCAGAACGATTAAGATGCCAAGGATGGAACCCATATTAAGAAATTGTACAGTTTTTAAGTGGCCATGATCCGTAAAAGTAGAAGATACATGAGTTAGGAATAAAGGTTATTCCAAATTGTGAGTGTGGACAACTCTCCACTCCTGAGAATGTCGTCCTTGAGTGCCCCGGCGATCGTACAGACCCAAATGGAAAAGAAAAACAACAAATAGTATACGAGCCGAACCGAACTGAACAACAGAGTTAACAAAAGATGAACAAGATAGAAACTCCCAGGATAGCCTGGCAAGTAGGATCTCATACATCCGGATACAATAATTGTAAATAGAAATCAAAATGTGATTAACTAATTTGACGGATAGAGTGGTGTAGAAAATGTAAAATAGGAACTCTTAATGAAAAATTCTGTTCTGTGACGTGTGGTGAGGAACGGACGTCGTGACGTTTCGTTAGTGATGTTCCTGACGTGTGTCGTGTGCCTGAAGAAACAAATGTTAATGAATTAGCCGAAAAGGGGGAAAGTGGAAGAAAACAAATGCGGTCCAATACGAACTTTGTGGATTTTAAATCTTATCTACGGTTATGATCTGCATAAGTACCCAATGAAAGAAGTTTGAAATTGCGTGATGCGGATGTGCGAACTAAGAGGGAAGAAATAGGGGTCACCCCCAGATCGCTGCCAACCACTTGATGGAAATCAATCATATGTGAAATATATGTATTGTTGTGATGCGAGTGCGATGTGAAAGACAGTGATGGTGCCGAGGAGAAGAAGACGATTAGGAGGACCTCCGGATTAGCCCCAAACAGATGATATGAAGAAGGAATCCTGCTGCCCGGAAGCCCAATTCTTCAGAAGCTGATTCTCCTGAATTTAAGAGTGAATGAGATGGATGATTGATGTTTTAAATGTTTTTGTATAAAATTAAGGGATTCGAAAATTAGAATATAAGTAATGGATGGAACTCAAAAACATGAGCTATGTAAATAACAGAATAATCTTTGAACCTACAAGCAACTAAAATTTAAACATAGGAGCTGATAAGAAAGGAGAACTAAAACTAAATGACTAAGGGTAAGTTAAATCACAAAACAAAATAATTAAATTCAATTAAAGTCTGTATGAATGGAGTAAACGTGATAAGCAGGATACAAA
>JAGDQP010027183.1:12140-25239 GCA_022664845.1 Lepisma saccharinum
TATGTATGTATGTATGTATATAATGATCATGACATCCAATATTGGGCAAAGCAGTAAAAATGAATACAAAAAAGTGATAATGGAGTTACCACAAGATTTTAACGTAACACAATAAAATGAATAAAGCAAAAGGTATATGATAATTACAACAAACATTAAGCACGAAAGAATACAAATGGATAACACAATACGATATGACACTAAAATTATAGCAAATTCTCAATATAAAACAGTAAAACTAGATAAGAAATAACATATTATGACAGTGAAATTACAACAAATATATTATGATAATAATTGAATCACACAAAAACATAATAAGTAAAAACTAAAGTAAATACAATCAGATATATACATAAATGTTCAATATTAAATTGTTTAACAGTTTTGTAAGTTTGAATATTCCAAGAACTCATCTACACTATAATAAGAGTTAGTAGTTACAAGCTTAAGTTAGCATTGTGAAACGAATTCATAATTAAATAAAATTAGTAATAAGTTCATTCAAAGATTTTGGTCACAATTCTACAATATAGAACATTTAACTTATTTTGGTTGAATTGTTCTTGTTTTATGTTTGGAAAATAGTTACCGATTTGAATGGTGATCTCAAAATTGTAATATTGATTTTGAAATGCAGTTTTATTGTTTGACAATGTAATGTTATATTTGTTGAAATATATTGTTACTTGCGGAACGGAAATTGCATTTTAGGTGAGAATTTATGAATTTACAATTGGTGTGGAATATAATTTGGATATAATGTTGGTAATTTGTATCTGGTTTACAATGTCAACAACAGAAACATGCATTGTCAGAATTCAGAAACTTTTCCTTAACAAGCTATTTGAATATCTGTCATTATTATATAACTTGGTTAATTAAATGTTTCTTAATGCTGTGATAAGAATTAATTTATTTAATATATGGGATGGATTTTATACACGCTTTCGGCTGATTAAATACCCTTACATAATATATTCATTACAGTGGCGATCGAGGTTTACCAATTCAAAATCACGCAAATTAATAGATACACCTATAAAAATTATAAATTTGGTAATCTGTTTTCGTATTTACAATTGGATATTATGTGGAAACGAATTACAAAGTGGTACAAAAGCCAGGGTAACACTTGTAGGCATCTAATAAGTGTGTTGCAAGTAGTTACAGTTAAATTAAAAAAAAAAACAGCTGCATGTCTGAATGATAATAATTCATGAGCTGCAGTACAGTTAAATGAATCCTATATAAATAAGATTGATACAGTTGATTGCGCACTGTTCATTAGAAAGTTACAACTTAATGGCCATGTAATATGGATATAAGTAGATTGTGGCGCATGCGCTAATGCAATATCTGAAGTAATGTTAAATAGATTAGCATATTCAGCTAAAATATTTCCTACACATCAACAATTATGCACTGTGGATGGAACTAATTTACAAGTTACATACACAGTTAATTTAGATTGTGCCGTCAATAGCAATCAAGAAATATTGCATTTTTTTTGGAATTAGAAATAAGTTAAAACATGTAATCTTATGAAGGCCGGGTTTGAATATATTTTGGCCAAACTGGATACAAATATTTACAATGCCCGTAGCACGGAAGATAGATCTCTTGTTTGAAACTAATAACACCAATTTACAGTCGAACCTTTTATCGGAATTTTAGGCAGTGCTGTCTGAAATTATTGACAAACCTGAATATAATTGTCAAGTAAAAGTAAAATTAAATACATCCGCAATGCATATCTTCAGAAAGTTCTACCTTATTCCATATATTTTAGTGTCGAAAGTGAAAATGGGGCTAGATAAATAAGTAAATCAACTTATGCTTGAGCCTATTAAATATTCTGATTGGGCCTCTCCTATCGTGGTAGATCCCCAGAAATCGGGAGAGATTAAAATTTGTGCGGATTACAATGTAACAGTAAACAAATGCCTCGAACTAATGTTTTATCCATTGAAGATATTATAAGATATAGTACACAATTTATAAGGTGCAACAACACATGTGTTATTGGATCTAAATCAAGCCTACCAGCAGCTGGAATTGGACGAATGTTCCAGTAAAGTATTAGCAATTAACACTCCATGGGGCCTGTATAAAATGAGACGTTTGCCATTCGGTTTATCAACAAGTCTATATATATTCCAACAGTTTATGGATAATATTCTAACAAAGTTTCATTTCGCACAGACATTCCTAGATGATGTGGTTACTGGGGAAAATGATACTGTTAAATAAAAACAAAACAGTATTAGCCAAATTTCAATAATTGCATGTCAAAGTTAATGGAAACAAAATCCATTTTTTTTTAAATAAAAAAGAGTTCGGAGAAGAAATATCTGCGAACGGCGTTAAACCGATTGAAATACATAAACAAGCCATTTTGGAATTTCATAAACCCAAAAGTTACGATCAGTTTTGGCATGGTAAGCTACTTTCAGAAGAACATACCTAATTTGGCTAAGCACGTACATATGCTTTATGAATTGCTACAATAAATGTAAAGTAGCTCAGGAACACCAAGCACAATACGAACAAATTAAACAATTAGTAAAAGATTACAACAAAAATCATATATTCAATCCAAAAGAAGAAATATTATTTTTCACTGATGCAAGTCCTCATGGCGTAGGCGTGTGGCTCTGCAACAAAGATGCCTTAGGTAAGTTTAAAACGGTAGCATGGGCATCGGCTTCCTTAAGCTCAGCCGCCAAGCAATTCTCACAATTTGAAAAAGAATCAATCGCTTTAATATTTGGTGTAAAAAATCACAATTATGTATTTTGTAAATTCTTTACAACGATCACAGATTCTATCGCTATGAAACTAATACTGGGAGAAACTAAAGCAATTCAATCGGATATTCATCCTATATTAGTACGTTGGGCACTCTTCTTGTCCGGATCTGATTATAAGATAATTTATTCAAAACAAGTGCATGTAGCAGATTGTCTTCAACATTTAATTTGAGCGGAAACTACTGACGAGGAGTTAACAGCTAAAAATTATGTTTGGAATATCAACACATCATCCATAGTAATCAAGGCTATTCCAGAACAAATGAACACGGATCCGCTTCTTAAACAAGTTGTTTGCTTGGACCAGAGAAATGTGGCCGAAAACCTTGCCTAAGTAATTTCAGAATAAATTATTCCTGGCATACTTTGTAAGAAGAGAACAAATAACTTTCCAAGATAGATGTTTATTCAACGGTAACAAATTAATTATGCCAGTTGTATTTGAAGAGCAGTTGTCATTTAGACAGGAAATCCTTAACTCCTTAAATAAAGTGCATTTGGGTATTATCTGATATAAAGCAACGTTACGCTCTTACTTCTGGTAGCCACAAATGGACAGTGAAACTGAAGTTTTTCAACATAGCTGTGAAACATGTGCCGAATATCAAAAGTCAAAATCGCAAGTTTATTATGTGTCATGGGAAAAATAACTATGCTACCGTTACAGATAATTCATATGGACTTTTTTGACTTTGCACGAAAAAAATCTGCTCATGGTCCATAATTACTCCAATTCCTTCCATGTGAAACTAGTACGAGGAACAACGACTGAAGAGACAACAGACATACTTCAAAAAAATGTTGGTTACTTAGGATACCCTCAATTATTAGTAACGAATAACGGTTATCCGTTTACGTCTTCAAAGTTTACCCAATAGTGCAATAATCATGGCATTTTCTTAAATAAATACACTGGTTACTATCCACCAAGTAATAGGGCCGAAGCGCGTCAAGTGAGGGAGGAGAGTTGGATTTAAAAAAAAAACACATATCAACCTACACTATCGAACTGATTGGAATACAATGTTAAGGACTATTCAAAGTGACTTACGATTTGCCAATTCACCTTTGTTAGATAGCAAATCTCCCGCACAATTGTTTCTCCTATAACAAAAAAGACAAGATTCGGAGAATGGACAACCAGAATTCAGAATAAAAAAAACATATGAGACACAAGAAGGTATCCAGCCACCAGTGAAGTTACCTCAAGTAAACAGTTGGGTTTATGTGAAGAACATTCCAAACAAATTTCCAAAATGTGTGAAGGGTAAAGAAACCAGAGTACTGAATCCCAGATTAATAGAAGTTGACATACAAGGACTGTTACGCAAAGTACATAATCATCAGTTAGAGCTTCCTTGATATCACCACCCAATTTGCCAACTCTTTACTTGACAAAAACAGATTGGTTGACACCTGAATTAAAAGAAACAACGGATTCACAGAATTTATCGACGTTACGTAGATCTACAAGAATTCGAAAACCAAGGAAACATTTCACATGTGAAGCTTTCATATATATATATTAATATGCTTTAAACTTAACCTAATGAAACAATTATGCCTCTGGACTATATACAGTTAACGAATTCATAAACATTATATGTTGTAAATAATATTTTGTTTGCCACATGTTATAAATTTCTGGTGAATGTATGTAGCATAAAGATTGTTTTGGAGATGTGCGCGCACATATATGGTAAGTGTGAGTGATACCATGCATTACTATGAACATCATCAATTTTTCTCACTTGATGTGTTTTGTACAGGGTGGCACAAATGTATGTAGTCTCTATAAACAAATCTAAAGATCTTAGATCTCCTCTAGATAGATGTGAACTACCTGAAGGAGAAAGGAGAGTGGAAAAAGAGTGAGATTCAGTGGTATGAAACGGTTAACGTTTATATATATATATATATATATATATATATATATATATATATATAATAAAGAAGACGTGGATTGTTAGAATTGTGAAACGAATAATAATTTGCAAAATTAGTTCATTCAAATATTTTGTTAACATTTCTACAATATAGAACATTTAACTTCTCTTGGTTCAATTGTTCTTGCTCAAGTTTTGAAAAGTGTTACCGGTTTGAATGGTGATCTCAACCTTGAAATATTGATTTAGAAACGCATTTTTGTGGTTTGACAATGTAATGTCTTTGTTATAATATATTGTTACTTGCGGTAATGGAAACTGCATTTTACGTGAGAATTTATGAATGTAAAATTAGTGTGGAATTATAATTTGGATATCATTTTGGTAATTTGTTAATAATTTCAACAACCGAAAAATGCATTGTCAGAATTCAGAAACTTTTCCTTAACAAGCTATTTGAATATCTGTAATTTCAATATGATGCAATTAAATTAAATCTACTGAACTGATAAGAATTAATTTATTCAATTTATCGGATAGATTTTATATATATATACTCTCGGCTGATTAATTAACCTTACATTATCCATGTATTATAGTTTCATTAGAAACTGTTTGAATGTGCAATGGTTGGATGTATTCTTTATCCAATTATGAAGATTGATGTACAGTTTAATCCCTATATATATATAAACGAACTAGCGTACTTAGATGTGTTCCGGTATGGAATAGCTGGATCTGATTTTTGTCTCGTATGATAGGCATGCTTGTCACCATTATGTTTGAATTTATCTTTATTGTTGTGCATTAGTCATAGTACTTCATAAATATATACGCATGGAACAGCCAATATGTTCAACTGTTAAAATAGTCATGTTCATGAAATGCGTTTGAATTTTTCAGTGATTAATCTATGACGTGCTTTTGTTGTAAAAAAATATTTTGCGTGTTTTTTTTGTATACCAAAGTGCTATACCATACCGTAGCAGAGAGTGAAAAAGTGCATGCTATATAGATATTAAACTAGGTTTTTCGAGAACAATAGTTAGGACTCATATCTGGAAGATAACCGAAGAAAGTTTATTAGTCAGGTGACCTGCATGTTCTTTCCATTCTAATTCGTCATCCACAATAATGCGAATAAATTTTGTCGAAGTCGAAAATTCGATTTCGGTGTTCATTATGTTGATTATCAGTAGGGATTTGATACTTAATTGGTGCGTTTTTTTTCTGAATTTAAGTTTATTAATATTGAACCAATCTGTAACTTGCGATTAATGTTCTGCTGTATTTCACTATTTGTCGATTTTAGTAAAACATTGGTATCATGAGCATAGAGAGTGGCTTTTCCCTTTGTTAGATTTTCGGGTAGATCATTAATACAGATTAGAAATAATAAAGGGTCATGAGCTGATCCTTGTGGAGCTCTTGTGCTTTGTTTCATAGGTGAAAAATTTATTTTACTCACTACTCCGGTGTTTCGATTGTTGTGAATGATTTCACTACTTGAATTCTATTGGACCAGTATGTTTTAAGCCACATGAGAGGTATGCCTCTTATGCCGTAAGGATCAAATATATTTATTAGTATGTGGTTGTGGACACTGTCGAAAACTTTACTAAGGTCGCACAATATTACAATGGGATATTGTTTATAATGAAATACGTTTAATACTTTTTGCATGACGTCGTACAGGGCACTTGCAGTGGATCTACCTTTAATAAATCCATGTTGCTAATTACATAGTATCCCAATGAAGAAAATGCGCCCCAAACCCAACAGTCCAATTTTTGCCGCCATCGGCCCGGCGTCGGGGGTCTGATAGTCGGGAAAAATTCGCATTTAAAGGCGGTCAACCGGCGCCCCGACGCCATATGAGCGCGTTAGGCAAAAAATCATGTTTTCAAAGTGGCCTAAAGAATGAAGATAGGAGTGATCTATCTAGCTTAAACTGATACTTGCAGTGTACCAATCACACCAGTACATTTTGTGAAAACGGTTTGCAAAAGGATGAGAAAGCTTCCCTTGTCGCGACTATGAGGTTGGGATTTGGTCGGGATTGAGGAAAATGCCGAACATGTCCTAACAAGGCCGGAATATGACGGCAAGAGTAGTCGAAAAGAAGGCGGCCACCAACCATCTGAGACAGTCTGCGGAAAACAATTGCAATTGAAATTAGTGATAGTCAAAATACATCTACAAGATACATTAATTTCTTCACTATAAAGATTAAAAAATCAATTAGAAATGTTAGTTAGGATCGTCGGGTTTCACTCGGCACTTGTTTTGAACCCGACTCTACACCAATGGTTGAAATGTGGGCGGCAGCATTTGTATGGGCCGAATTCTGGCCGAGGGCTGTAACTCTTTAATATTAAAATATGCTTTTTACATTAAAACATATTTATCTCTTAGTTTCATTCGTCTTATTACAGATAGCTGTAGTGAAAAATATAAAAAAAATACAAAGCAAGCAAATATAATGACATTAACTACATTTTTCATGTTCTCGTTTGCATGTTGGAAACATTGAATTGTAAACTGGATTTCAACGAACACTTTATTTCGTTAACAGGGCGTTAATCTATGACATAGATTTCGCTTTATGTGTGTTTTCTACGGCGACATATTACACTTATTGAGATATACTAATTTAAAAGTGTGATCAAGGTGTTAAAGAAGAAAAATTGCACATAAGAAAGAAAAAAGGAAAGTGTTATTTCGTTTTATTTGTACATGATGGTGAACAACGCGTAGCAACTCCATTATAGACTGCCTGTTACTACAGATACCGTAAAAGAGCAGCAACTTCACAACGTGGATCTATGAATGAGTGGATAAGACGACGAGCTACCAACGAGAAGTGCAGACTGTTCGAACCCCACATCAGCCACTAGCATTATTTACTGTTGGAAAATTAACATCCTAAATCATGATGAGAGCAACAGATAAAATGAATTAACTGTGTGTATACCAATAAACAGCACTCATGTTTTGTTTTTAACAATTAAACACGTTTTTTATAGCCCGTCTTAGCTCTGCCGACCGCGGCAAATGCGTGGTGCCCGACTGTGACAGTCGGGGTTTGGGCGGGAAATGATCGGGCCGACGCCGGCCAAAATGAGAGTTTTTCGCAAGGTTTTTGCTGCCTTTGAGGTTATCGGCCCGACGATCAGGAACCGAGTGACACCCGACCCTGACCGGCGTCGGCAGAGCGCAGGGCCGACCCTGTTTTCTCCATTGGGATGTTGTTATATATTAAATGACTTCTTAATCCAATGTACATGACGGTTCAAATACTCTTGAAAAAACACACGTAAGTGCAATGGTCTATAGTTTTTAATATCCTTCATGTTACATTTTTTGAACAGTTGTTTTACAATAGTTCACTTTAGACAGTCAGGGAATTTACCTTGACTAAATGTTAAATTTATTTAATTTCCGATTGGTTGGGTATTTACGTGATCACTTCCCTTTATTATGACTGTTAGTATTTCATCATAGCCATTTTTTACTGTTTTTGAACTGTTTTACGATTCGAAGAACCGCGTTAGCTGTCGTAGGTGCAAGAAATAAAAAAGCTAAGACAAATGTTGTTTTCAGAGTAAACTGAATGCCTTTTGGTATTTCGAGTTTCATTGCCATGTTGTTTCGTGTTTGTTTTCTACATTTGTGATTTAATTCCTATAGTACATTTTCTTTGCTGTCTTAAGGACGATTTTGTATATCTTATTATATATTTTATAATAATTTTGGAACTGCTGATTTTTGTTCTTAATGCTCTTCCATGTGTAACATTTTTAACGTACAAATTGATACCTTTATACCGCTTGTTATACATGTTTTTATTGTTCTGTGATATCTTTTCGTAGAACAGGAAAGCAAGATTCGAATAGCAACTTATTTTTTTTTCTATGAATATATTAAATCCATTATCAACGTTATGAGCTTCACTTCCTTTCAGATCCCATTAATCCTGTTCCAATAAATCTATGAAATGGTTAATAATATTTTCGTCGAATTTGTGGAACGTAAGTTGAACAGAGGGTATGTTTTTTTTTTACATTGAAATCAGTAATTTCAATATTTTGCCAATTTGTTTGTTGATAGCTAATCTATTGTGGACGTAGAATGTGGGAGATTAGCCATGATATTGTCTATTACAGACTTAGAAGTGTTGGTTATGTGTGTGGGATCATAGATAGTTGGGTAAATATTGAAAGATTTTAGCAATATTAAGAAGTTTTTGTATTGGGAATATAAGCTTATATCAATAATATTGAAGTCACCACATATTATAAGTTAGGAGTACCTTCTATGTAATTTGATAAATAGTTTATCTAAGTTGTCAAAAATATACTGATATTTGAGTCTGCTGTTCTAGACATTACTAAGATGGCTACTTTGGTGTTGTTGGTTTCGATCTCTATCGCTGTATATTCAACAAATGTTTTTCAATGGGTTGAACTGCGTTCGAAACATTTAGTTTGGACGCATGGAGTGCTGTTTTCGTCATTATGCACACAATCATTTTTCAACACATTTCTGTTATAAATCGATGGCATATTATATCCTGGAAAGTACATATTTCCTGACGCTTTAAGCCAGTGTTCCGAGAATCACATAATATCAGGGGAAAGTGTTTCAATTATTACCTCTAATTTCTTATTTCGGATAGATTCAAGGGTCTGATGTATAATTACGATATTACTCTCTGGGTTATTGCGTACACTTGGGTGAAAATGCAGTTGTTGTTGTTGTTGTTTTTTTTTTCTTTTTTTTAGGAACACATTATCTAGGTTTTCCTGTATTTCTGATTTCCCTTTGTCTACTTTTGTAATTTCGATATTATTTACCATAAAACATCATCTGATAATACTTTCGGTTTTCTATTACGTTTAGAGCTAAGCTACATGTTACACAATTGTACTTCCTCATTTTGTACTGTATTAATAGTATCATTATTACATTTAACGTTTCCTACTTCCCAGCTAGCTTCCTTAACACATCCGTCTAAAGATACAGTTACAGTTACACTTCCATTAGTTTCTGTTCTTACTGATGGTTTCACCACCAAATTTTCCCTGTGATCTAAATTATCAAACACGTTTTTCGGATTACACCACAACTTATTTCTATCATATTTACCCTTGTACCTGAAACTATCCACCCTTGATTGATTCTATTCACTGTTGATGAGGACAAACCTGAGATAATCTCAAAGTTTTCCTCTTCTGTTGATATATGAATATGTTTTGGGATCTTATTGAGGTCATTTGATTTACAGAAACTGTTTGCATATTGACACAAGATCTGCTTAATCGGTTCATACCCAGGAACACTAATTTGACAGTTTAGAAGGGCCAGGCTTGTGTAGATCTGGAGCGAAGGTCTGAAGTTGTTGCAGACTGCGGAACTCTTGTTGTGGAGATTTCTTTGTTATATTTGACATGTTGTAAAGCACTTGAGTTAGGTACAACAATACTTTCAATATTTGCACTGATTTGTCCCTCACCATTATCACTAACACCGCGATTCTCATTTTCTACTTCAACGCATTCCATAGATTTATTAACATAAAATATACATAAATCGTAGTTGATCCCTTGTAAATATTCTGATACTAACGAATTAGATGTGCTATTTGTATTATTTACCTTTGTACACATTGGATCCTTATCTTCAGTAGTGACACTGGAATCCATATGATGGATTCCATGGCATTCAATCGATTCGTTTACATTACAAACACTACTATCAAAGATTATTTCCTCTTCTGTTTATTCACTAGCCGAAAAATGTATCGTTATAGTTTTCTTTTGCCACTCTAGCTGAGATGTAGGCCATGCTTTGTGTACCTGGCTCTTTGCAATGCTTGTATATCTAGTATACTAACATTATGATGTTACTACTTAATTGGGTTAATTGCATGTTTATTTTCTCAGTTTCTTTATTCACGCACGAGCATTCACTTAAGTCGTATCGATGTGGCACGCTACACACAAATACGTTGGTTTGTTGCAACGACAGCAAGATTTCTTTCAAAGTATCGATTGCCTCACTTGATTGGGTTCTCGAAACATCGTTTGTACCAACCATAATAACAACGAAATATGTTTCATTGTAATGGCTGCAGTCTCGAAGTAAATTTCTTGTCACTTTCGACATTGTAGCTTTTACATTTAGGTTTTACTATACTTTCAACATACATATTGTCCAGTCGATTAGCGAGTATACTTGCGCATCCACGCCCATGACTGCATATAAATAAACGGAAGATTTATGGCAAGTATTCAAAGCAACGTCGCGTGACACCTCTTTTTCCGTGTTGGTCTCTGATTAGTATGGGAGTAGCTAGTTTTCGATTTATCATTTCTGTATGACACCTTGTACCTAGGATGATCGCATGCACTCTTAAAGTGTTCAAGTTGTTCAAACCTATTACTTGTTGGTATGTTGCATTCCTATCTTGTGTTGCGTGATCTTTTAGTAATCTTGCTTCGATTCAAACCTTTTCTACTAATCTCATCCCATGTTTGAGATTCCTCACTGCATGGAGTAATTTGAGTTTTTTCGCTGCTATTTTCCAAGTCATTGTGTAACAGTTGTACATCTTTTTCTAGAGTTCTAAAATCATCTTGAAGTTTATTGAGTTCGCTCTCCAGTAACACACAAGAACTTCATGGAGTACATGAGGACGAGGGTGTTAGTACGTCCATTGCTATATTTAATTTGTGCTAACTTAAGGATAGTACCAGTTTTCACAGGTTTGGGTTGTCAAGTGTAGTATGCAATAGATTCCTTTTTTTTCACAGCAATAGTTCACTACTTTCATTTTGCGCAAACAACGCTATTGAGACATGTTTGGTTAACGGTAGAGCTTGGAGTTATCGGTTTTCCATTTTACCACAAAACTTGTTCAAAAAGTCCAAATAGTTCACAAATGCTAGTTGGCAACGATGATCATAACTGTTCATATCATGCTTTCAAATGGTGGTCCATTATTCTTAGTAAATAAATACATTTAAAAACTATACCTTATTTGTACAAACCGTCAGTATTCCGTATATATTTGCAGATTCCTGCCTACTTGCTGACTATTATATAATCCTTTTAAACGCTTCATATTAATAGTAATGACCTTATAACAAATAAAAAAGTAACCGGTTTCACTGTGAACTCATTTTGTTTACATTTTGCTGGCTGGAAAATAATTATTGTTCTATCGGATTTATCATGTTAATTCAGGTGGAATTTGCAGTACAAAGTTCCGGATGTATCAATCATGCGTTTAGCAAGAAAGAAATAACGCATAATATATCTAAAACCACCTTAAACACATATAAATCTGAAGCTCACTTGCACGACGTTTCACTGGCCAAATATCACCAGACTACCACTAATGTGGTTATATGTTTGGTCGTCGTAGGCTACAGCGGGATAGCCGCCTAGCTAAATTGATGTCGGGTAGTTCCGTCGTTCCGATCTCGCATGGCCGCTTGTTCCCACAATGCACTGGGCAATGCGGACACAAACTTCAACTGTTTTGAGCTGGTGCTTCAAAGAATCCAAACTCAAGCTGGAGTTGGTAGTTTGTAATTATATGCTTTTTTCGGCGGGGGGGGGGGTCTGAAATAGATATTGAAATATACTTATTTAATCATTGAACGTCAAAATGACAATCTGATAAATAAATCGATCATTATCTTTTTTGAAAACAAATACTAAACGAAAATGCGTATACGTATAATAATACGGATTTTATTTTTCAATTTCAGAGCAAATAACTCCACGAAAGATATAAACAAAACAAAAAAATGATTCTTTACTAACAGCGATTCTTTTTATCTCTCACGTTGGCCTACTCTTGCTTTGTTTATTATTCTGCCTGATTAGGAAGTGTTGTTGGCAACGGGGAATTAAACATACCAAGATGCACCCAGCTCCGACAGCAACGCACGACAGCAAGGTAATTTAACAAACTAATAGAAATGAAATGCACACACAAACCGATGTACCGCAAAATACGCCAACAGATTTACAAAAACCTGGGTCTTGCCTAACGCAAGCTACACAAACTGACTTAGAAATAGGGATAAATTGTTCTGAAAAGTTCACCCAAACTTCGCAACAACAAGAACAACATACTAATTCTAACAAGACTCCTGCCTTATGTCTATTATTGAGAAATAGCATATGTGTAACAGAGAGAGTAGAGATTAAGATAGAATCACTGTTACTGATTGTAGATATTACGACTATACAATTTTACTTCTTCAATTTTCTTTAATCATTTTATTTTATTTCTATTACGAATCTCATACGCAGTAACTATTGCATCAGCTCTTGTCCGCACACACACACACACACACACACACACACACACACACACACACACAC
>JAGDQP010027184.1:0-16355 GCA_022664845.1 Lepisma saccharinum
GGTGGTCACCTTGGGATACCAAAAAGTGATAAATTAACACATACATTTACTTGTTGGGTACAGTACACGACAGTATATACAGAACTCCATTGCTAACACAAAGCAGGATAACATTCTAAGAAGAAAAAAGAATGAATTGTTTCCACAGAACAATTCGTGAAAGACAATTTCATTACTGATTCCAATAAATTATATTCCAAGAAGTTTTTAAAGAAATTTCGCATCCCTGAAGATGAAAAATATCTGTGTGTTTAACGCACTAATGATCTTGATGTTCCGGTCTGTGACTGAGGACAACCCGAGCCGTACGCTTCAAGAAGCTCAAGGGAATTCAAGGGGTGGAAAAATGTACCCTTCCCCCCTTCGCTAAATAACTGATATTCGTAACACTTTTAATACTAAACTTAGAGAAGGTTAGCAGTGAGTGTCTGCAATAAAGTATTAAATAAGGTAGGGTACAGCAATTTCACCATGCTAAGGTTTATAACTGTTTTTGTTTAAAAAAACCGCTAAAATCCTTTGCATCAAGATGGCACACGTATGTGATGATAGCATGATATTTTAATTATAAAAAAATACCATGACTTGAACACAATTATTAGCCTGACACGAGGAGGAAAAGGAATGCCTGGCCCAAGGTGAAATTGAAAACATCATGCACGTAATTTTGGCAGTCTGTTTTCAAAATTGTTTATGTATAAAATGGAAATATGTTGTGTGCTGACACACCTTGTATGTTATTTTAACATTGATTAATGAATTAGAAACTTCTTTTAAGCAGTTATTATTGAAGTATTTAAATCAAAAATTAATTTTCACTTGCATGAATTGTCAGAGGATATTAAAATAAGGAAAACATTGCTTAAGAAAAATACTATAGGAAAAAAAATTAAATATCTTATTTTCTAGATAGTTCTCAATATTATTTCAGTTCATAATAATATCTTGCATTTTATCTAAAATTATTATAAATTGTCTTTAATAAAAAATAAAAGGCTCTTTGTTTTGCTTGGCGAAATTGTACGCACTAATACCTTTCAAAACTGTTGGGTAAAAACCACAAACAGTCAACTCACATAGAAACTACCTACTGTGTATGGAACACAACACATTCAATATTCCTGTGAACAACGTGGGATAAGAATCAAAATATCAATAATTAAGAAATACACATTCACATACAGCAGTAAAAAAATTAAAATGAACCATGCGTTTTTCCTCGCCGTTGACTACACCGCGGAGGCGAATTTCCAAGAATTCTGAGAGTATAAGATACAATGTTTCTCATGCGATACTTGGCTTAACACTACTATCTAGGGTTACCAGATCATTTTTATTAGCGAAGGATAACCACGTATTCTTTTCATCCCTGCGGAGGTCAACTAAGCTAAAATTGGTAGCCATCTACGGTTACCTTTCATTTACGATTCGATAAAGGAACACTGAAGAACAGATACATTTTATAATTTCAAATTTCCGTTTTGCAGGAAATGTTACGTAGAAGTTCCCATTTTTATTGTATCTTCCTATTAAGTAATTGAACGTAACCAAAATGGAAATTGGTTATCAAAGGATGAACTATTTACTTGATATTTCGGTAACGAACATTTTATTAAAATTTAGAATTAGGAACACAGGAGTACGAACATATATCAAATTAGGATTTTTATTGCTATCTGTTCGGAATAAACACACAATGAGAACTGGGCATTGCGCAATACACGTAGACCTGGTTTCACCACAATTGGACAGTTCGAATGAGATATGTAGGTACCAAACGTATTCATGAAAATATAATATCGAAATTGATTCGTGAAATTAAAAAAAAACAAATTGTAAATTGAGCAAAATTCAATTAAATGAGAAAAAAAAGAGTACGTACTTTTTTCACATGGTTACTACAGAATGGAGAACATTTCAGGATATTTAGAAAAGGTGGAAGGACAAAGTGAAAAAAGGGGGTCATGTCATCCGAAAGGAGAACATCTGGTAACGCTGCCACTACCATCTTGCGACTCTGCTTGCAAACAAAGAGAATAGGGTGGGTGGCGGATTTACCAACATGTGGCGAAATTGCTGTCACCAATCCTAAGTATAGTACATGTTGCAATGCAGATTCATTTTGAATTGCTTATCGTGTTTTAATTTTGTGAAGACGTCACTGCTACACTTCTATTTTTGCACAGAGGATCACAACGAAGAAGTATATTTGTGGTTGGGTTTTGTGATTTGCCATATTTCTAAAAAAGAATCTTCTTACCTTCTTGGATTCACCTCTTAGAAGGCAAGAAATCTTCCTATTTTTATGCTAAAAAGCAAAAGGGGAGAAAGACGAAAGGTCACTGAGAACGAGATCGAAGAGAAACAAGGCTAGAATGGGAGACAAATATAGCCAGCTTCTTCAGAAACACGTGGAACAGTCTTAGCTAGTGTTACGAGGGTAAACATCTTGAGAACCTAAAAAGAAGAAAATCGGATTCGCGTGTAGCAGGGAGAAAGGCACATAAAAGGAAAGTGTTTCAGTAGATTTTCCTTCGAGGTGAAGAATCTGATCCTTGCAGTAGGACACAAAATAATCCTTTCGCTTTAACGCAGAAATCCAGGGAAACAAACAGAAGTAAATGCAATAGAGACACGAGACTTCAGTTCGTTTCTTACCAGAAGAAATCTTAGTGGTTACACTTTATAAAAGAGAAACACATCTGCCCTCTTTTGATATCTATATGAAGCTAGAATTAGGCATTCTTTTCTGCTTACTCTTAAATCAGGATTAATAGCTTCTTTCTTCTGTAGTGCTTGGAAATACCATTTAAAATTTAACATGAGATTTTTTTACAAGTTTAAGAATTCTTTACTTTGGTTGAAACTTCGTGTGAGGAATCAAATTGAGATTTTAACTAATTATAGGCTGGATATTTTGCTCATATATTCTTAACATTAAAAATGTATCTGTCGTGCTTTGCAATCAAAGATAGCTTAAAAGCCATGAAACTTTTAAACTGACGTATTACTAAACAGAAGTTCATACTTTCGCCGTGCCACTAACTAATAATTATTATGGAATTAGAAGGCTAATATTTAAAATTACATCATTATATTGCCAGTAATGATTATATCGATAAAGCAGATCATTTAGTAGTGTGCTTGTCTTGTAATGAGGAGTTCCCAGGCTGCGGCATTAAATATCTTAAGTTTAATATTTGTATAAACTTTATAGCGTATACCTAACATCAGAGCCACGGTGGCTCAGTTGGTAGAGCGCTCACCTCTGGTGCTAGGGGTCGTCGGATCGATCCCTGCTCGTGCCATGTGACGAACACCGTGTGCATGGATTTTCTCCGGCTTCTCCCGTTTGCTCCCAATTTCTTCCTTGCACCAATTCATATCATTATCATCCATCCGCCCTGAGCCAAAGTTGCCTTAACATTAAATTAAATTCAAATTAAACCTAACATCACTCCACGTACCACAGGTTATACGTGTACCAGAGTTTGAAAACCCCTGTCATAAATAAATTCATGTTTTGCAATGCTATATTTGTTG
The DNA here is from genome assembly GCA_022664845.1 of Lepisma saccharinum. Taxonomy (NCBI): domain Eukaryota; kingdom Metazoa; phylum Arthropoda; class Insecta; order Zygentoma; family Lepismatidae; genus Lepisma; species Lepisma saccharinum. Next base: position 3,544 of record JAGDQP010027184.1, read on the forward strand.
CAATGAATGTCGTGAGTACTAATACATAGTTCGTTTAAAATTCAGCCATATTTTACAGTAAAGAATATTGTTTTTCATTTCCAAGTCTCCATGTTCAATGTATATTTTTGTTTGCTTTCAGTTCGCAGTCCTGACACACGTTTTCTTCTGAGTAATAGGGTTGTTCGGAATTACGGAATATTCTGAGATGGAAACCAGGATTCGGGAATCACAATTCCGAAAGACGGAATTCCGAAACGTCGGAATTTCGAAACATTCCTAAAACAAAGAAATTCCAGAATTGACTTCACACTTAGCTCTATTGAGTGATCTTTACAAACAAAATGTCTACACACATCACACTTTTGAGCGAGCTTTTCTGTTTGGTGAGCAAGGACAATGTACATATCGACCTTGGTCTGAGCGAACAGAGACACTTGTTTCCTGGTATGGACCTTGTTCCTCTGGGCACTGTCTTATGATCCAATATGTAAAAGCATTCATAAATTTACATTATTATATCTACATACACCGATAAAAACTAAATTTGTAATAGAACAAAAGTACTTAAATAGTAACACTTGAGTAGGTTGCCATCTACTGGTAACTGAAGGAAGTATTCCCCACTCTAGCACGAAATTTCTTCAAAATTAGTTCGGGACGGTCGTAAGCCATGGTGCTGTCACCACCCATAAACTTCATTTTATCTTATCTTGAAAATTAGTTCAGAACAGTTGTTCTGTACGTTGAAATGTATATCGTAATAGGAATTAAAAATTAAAGTCCATCAATTCCAGTCATCAATAAACACTGTTATTAAAGTAAGGACGAAATACACAGCAGTGGGGGTTTAAATACTTGGCAAAAATAGGTTAAATTTGTTTTTTTAAAAAATATTTATTGTTTCATAGCGTCGTCCGTATCTATTTTCTTTCATATGTAATTGTAATTGTATACAAGAGAATAGATGAGTTTTTCTTTTACAGATTTTTTCATTTTATTGTAACGTTTTCAGTATGCCGTCATCATAGTGTTTTCTTACAGCTTCTTGCTTCATGAGACAGACATGCATCTTGTACCTTGGAACATGTACCTTGAAGAACTGAAGAAAGATAAGGAGTAAAGGGCACCAAGGAAACATAACCAGAGCAAAAACCAACAAAGAAACACAAACCTAATCTTTTATTAGGCTTATGGATGATTGTTTGAGTGTTTAAAAGTATATTTTATCGTATCTTTAGTCATTTTGTAAGTTCGTTCATAATAATGTTGAAATATTTCTTTCATAAAGTATCACACACTTTTACACTTAACAAATAAAGAACCCTAGTTTACGTGCATGTTTCAAGGTACATGAGGCTGTGTTCCAAGATACACTAGCCTTTGTACCGTAGAATACTTTGTTGGAAATTTTAAGGAATAAAAAAGTCGCTCCCAAAAAAGCAGAAGTTAAACACTGGAGCAGTTTAATTGAGAAACCTTCTAAGTTTAAGAGCACCGACACGGAATTGAAAATATAAAATGTCCCTAAAATTATAATTTGGGAAATGCATAAAAGGTGTTTCAAGGTACAAAACCTTCCTCTTCCTGTTCAGCAAGCGTACTTGCATGTAATACAGGAATCTATTTCTACATATTAATTTCAATCTCAAATCATTAATCATATCATCCTTTACCTTTCGTAGAAAATTATAACTTACCGTACTTCTCAGCTCTACTTTGCTCCTAATATCTAGGCCTACATTACTAATAGAAAAAAAAACAATTCTTTGTTTATGAATGATATTACTAGATGGGGTGCCTTGCAATAAAAATGGATGTATGGGGAAGATAGAAATGGTCAATGTTCTGAGTCTTCACTTATTTTTTTTCATTAACATGCAAATTTTCCTAATGCAGCGGACTAAAAAATGAAAGTTTAGTGACCGGAATTCCATTATAACCCACTCAGGGTACCAAGTGTCGTTAATTAATATTAGCTTCGTTGAAGGCAAATGGAAAATTATCAAGCATGTTACTCAGATCCGAAATAAAGGAAGCAGTCAGCTGCTGTCAGGAATTGCTTTGCTTTGAAAATTATGCTTTATAATTGAATAAAGTACGTCTCTATTCTTTTGTTCTTACTTTTTATTTCCTACTTCCTTTAAAAAAATAAAATAAAATGAGATATTTTACACTAGAGTTTGTAACTTGCTTTTACGTACTTGTTACCAGTGGAAAATAATGTTCCTTCCAGCCTGCTTCCATTGCTAGTTGTAGAGGTAACGCGTTGTCTTTTCTTCCAGCTTCGTTATCTCCTAACCAAAAGGTCTTAATTTCGAATCCTGTTGGGAAACCTTTGAATGTGATTTGCAGATCTATTCAAACCATAAGTGCGATCTGTAACACGTCATTGTCATGCGATGAACCGCTGTTACAAACCGCTATCGGTTCACCTGTTCAGGGAACTTTGGGTGCTATGCTAGGCCAGCATCACTGCAGAATACTAATCTTAATCATAAAGTTTCAATTTGCCTAAGGATTGTACAACGGATGCTCTCTTTGACGCTACTCACATCATATTTCAGTATCTTAAATTTAATCTTCTGCGGGAATCGAACCCAGAAATCTGGTTATGAGTTGGGAAACTTTATCACTTAGTTTCACACAATCTCATTACTCTTTGCTTTATAATACTACACTAACCTTTCCTTTACATCTGAGAAAGACTTCTTAACGTTGTCAGACTTAGACCGGCTTTTCATGCATGCGATAGCTGCGTGCGTCGCTTTCGATTTCGCTCAGATGTGTTTAAGGGAACTCTACGTTCATATTTATAAGGCGTTCATACTTATAATGCCTATAACGCCTAAAATAGCTAGTTCGTTATAATTTACATTAGGGAAATGATGAGTAACTTAACAATAAGATTCCAATAGGACTGTTCACTAAAACGTTATAGTTCCAAAACCGATTTTGTCGTATATTTTCCAATATGGTAGTTCAGAATGAATACTACAATATCTACAACACTTTAAATAACTGGTTCCTTATAATATACTGCTGAGGAATTAAATGATAAACAACTCAAGAAGACCGAGCCGCCGTGGATCAGTGGTAGACAGTTGGCGTAGCATTCGGGAGGTCGTGGGTTCGATCCCAGCGGCCGACCATCCTGACTGAGGTTTCTCCAACGTTTTTCCTCAGTCACACCAGGCAAATGCCGGGATGGCACCTTAAACATAGGCCCTGGCTGACACCTTCCCGAATCCTTTCCCCTCTCCTATCTCGGCCTGAGCCTTAGATGCCTAAAGGCCATAAATAAAATTCAAATTCAAATTGAACAACTCAAGAAGCTACAACAGGACCACTCGTTGAAAAGTTATAGCCAGAAAAACTGATTTTGTGGCCATTTTCCAATATGACGGCTGAGAGCGCCACGAATACCTACAACGCTCATAATAACTAGGTTATTATAATCTACATGCGTACCAAGTTTCATGCTTTTACATATAAAATGCACAATTTCGCAAACATTGGGTCTTATGTCTCCGCACTATTACTACAATTGCTCGATCTGTGTGTTTATATCTTTGCCATTGAATATGCCCATACCAGTGGTATAGTGGGGCAAAAAAATAGTACCGGGGCGCTCGATTCACTAAACGTTCATTAGAATATAAATATGACGAGTATTATGTACATTAATGTACGGGGGGACAAAAAAGAAATCAATATTCTATGAAAAAAATGTTCTCATCAAACAGAGCAAAATGTTCTATTGAACAAACGTAAAATAAGACGTAGTTCCAGAGCTACAAGAAGCCAGAAGTGGGCGCACATTATACATGACGTCATATCTCGACAAGTAATGACGTAAGCCGCGTCGATTTAGCAAATAATAATCCTTGTTGTACCCAATCCAGCAATTTCAACAAAATTTATGATTGAGAGGCTTAGTAAAAAACGGGGTATCCTTCAAAATTTCGAAAATCCTGATAGTAACGGTTTTCGATTAGTCCATCATAGATCTTTCTTCGGTGAAACTTTCATGATTAAAATTCAATATGTAGTGTATTTTATAGGCGTATATGCAAACCATGAAGTTCAGTGTTCAAAATTTTCTGTGGAAAAATTACGTATCCCCTTTACAATATATATGTGGATCTGTCCAGTATCTGTGGCATCTCTTGGGATTGAGGATCGTCAGTTCTATCCTGCGAGTGACGACAAACCTTCCAGACGGACTTAATGACAGATGCAGCTTAGTAGTGTACAGCGACTGTTATACTGCATAATACAAAAACATAGTAATCATCCCTATCAAAGTATATGTTTGTGCAAATGATCTGTTACTAATTTGATGGCAGTTGAGCATAGAGTTTATGTGGCCTCATTCTTTTGCCATGTGATACCAATTTCGTTGTTATTTAAAGGACAAAACGAAAAAACAACAACAACCAGTTAACCTTCCATCACGGTGTGTGACACTGTTGCAGAAAGCAAGAAAAAATAATCCTTTTGAGATAATAGATATAAATATTTTGTCCACTGTACTCCGCTTCTGACAATACGTCGTAAAAAAACCCTTGATGAAAGCCCAGTCGACATGAGAGAATCTACGTGCATGGTATTCGAGAACGGCAGCTAGATTTAGTACATGCACTCTAAATGTGAGAATTATGAATTTTTAGCCAATGGGGGCTGACGTCATGCTTGCATCAGCAGTATTTGACATTAATTATCCCGATAAAGGGTAAGCGAAACATGGAAACGCCATGAAAATTTCATAATACATTGCACCTATGTTTTACATATCCCTCAAGTTCAATAATGAAGAGCAACAATGAGAATCTTAAGTTGTGCGGGATACTGATTGACAAATACATTTGGTAATACAAACAGGTACATTTTATGTAACTGATGACGACACCGATTTGCGGTAAAACAATTCAAACATCACTTTACATTGATGCAATGATAGCGCGAAAGTTAACTGTATATTAAGGCTTTCTGACTTAAAACACAAAATGCCTTTTCTTTTTCGAAAAAAATAGAATTGTGGGATAGGCCGGTTTTCCACCAAGACCCCCAATCGAGGAATGCAACTTAAAGGGCATTTCCATGCTTGTTCTCCTGAACCATATTAATTCCTTGGCTGCCTTTCTTGAGTTGCAAAATCCCTCCATGCGTCAGTCCCTCAATCGTAAACTTTACTGATATAGAAAGAGTATTGGACGCAACTTCGATTATGATTTGCAAAACTGATAGTATTCACGTCTTTGCTTGTCGAGATATGACGTCATGTGTGAAAATGCCTTGCTCATTTCGGACGCCACTAGCTCCAAAACTACGTTTTAGTTTTACATTTCTTCAGAGCAAGTCTTTTATGGATTTTAATGAGAACTTTTCGATCTTAGAAAATTAATCTCAATTCTTGTCCATCTTTGTAGTATGACATAGTAAATCACATTTGCATTTTTTAGTAACTTCTACTGCAATATTCAACCGTACTCGTAAGCAAAGCTCCAGCCAGGAAAAAAATGAGTATTTTCATTTAAAATTGAAACTTTTTAATTTGTGGCTTTTAACTAGACCAGTAATCTCCAAGCTAGGGTACGCGTACCCTTCAGGGATACTAATATTCTATCTAAGGAATACTAATCAGAATATATATCGTGCTTCAAAAGAATTGAATATTGGCAGAAAATAACACATTACAAGTAAAAATGTGTGGAACAAATTGAATGTTATGACAAGTGATAGAGCAGGTAGGTTCTCTTCGTTGTTTTACCTCGAGAAAAGCTTCGTTCTCATTTTGGCGAATGGTAGGGAGTTCCTTCTAAAACCATGTGTTGCGATTACTCCACTACAAGGGGTACACGGATGTTCCCTTGGGCTTCCATGAGGCTGATAAAAGGTTGAGAACCAATGAGCTAGACAATGATACAGACAGTAAGTGTAATGTTACCAAACATTCCGATTTAGTCTGTCACAGATAAAAAGAAAATGTTTAATAGGTATGTAAAAATAATATCTTAGAAAAAAATATATTGATTAACACAAGGAGACAGGGTGCTTCTTGACGTGTAAAAATGTACCAGGGCAGCGCACAGTGGTTCGAAAACATGAAAATCTGTTCAAAACCTTGTAATAATAAAGTTACTATGTGTTACCAAGTCCTTCTAGCACCTTTTGAAGTGATAAACAACGAGCAGATGTTTTTCTATACCTCCTCAGGTCATTTCAAACTTGAACATCGAGCGCATTAACATTTCTTCGTTTCGTTGCTGCAACATATTCGTGAGTGTTCATAAAATTGTGTTCGTTTTATGGATTTGCAAAGTGTGAATATGGTGTCTCCTCCTCAAAGTAATTACAATTAAATAGTGTACTCGGAATTTTGAACAATGATCAATTTTGATAGTTATTTAACATAACATTCAGTCGTGTATTTCGTGTACGTGACATAAGACATTGTTATTCTAAAAATTAGTTACATATTCCGCAATATTCTACACTCTAATTGGTTGGAATGTGTTTGTTGAACATGCTGTTAAAAATAAGATAAAATTCAGGTGCCTTTAGCTGCTCTTCCAGTTCTCATTAATATTGTTATACGGAAAAGCACGAACATTATTTGAAAAACATATTATTTCTTTTATATTTTTCCAAGTTATGCTTTCAGTTTTAAAATGTTAATAACAAACATAATTTAATTAACATTTTCATAATTTAATTAGCAACTTTCTTTTTGTTTCTGAAAATAATTATTTTTGTAGTTTTTGATGCAAAAGCATTCAATTTTTTCGGAAATAGTAATTCTGAATATACGTATATTGGGCTGGGCCGATTTGTTTTTCAGATATTGTTGTTCGAGTTGTCATCAAAAGTTGTGCATTGGTACCAAATAAAACCATGCCAAATATGGCAGTCCTAAAACAAAATTTAACCGGGCCCCTGGATCCGTAAAGGGCCCAATTGTTGTTTGCAAAACAGGTAATAAAAATATGATAGCAGTTTCCACATTTTGGGGTTCGAATAGTTATGAAAAGTTGTGCATTGGTACGAAATGAAGTCATGTCAAATATGGCCGGTTTTGGTCGTTTTCAAACTAAAACGGGGCCCGGCTAAATATTTTTTTTGATCTAGCTGTTTTTCGGCGAACAAACATAACATAACATTGTACAACTTTTCCACACTACTCAAAATCAAATTTCTTGCGTCCATTTTCGGCCCACCTAAATTTTATTAGACAGTTGAGTTTGAGTAAAGGTGCAAAAGTTGTGGAATGTATGTTATGGTTGTTCGCGGAAAGAAATCCGGAACCAATAATATTTAGCCGGCCCCGGGGGCCCAAGAAAAGTGCAAATTTTGAAAAAGGACAAAAACTTTAGAAATTTTAGTTTGAGTAGCATGAAAAAGTTGTAGAATGTTATGTTATGCTTGTTCGCCGAAACACAGCCGGATCAAAAAAATATTTATCTGAGCCCCGGAGCCCAAGAAAATTTTAGTTTGAAAACGACCAAAATCCCTTGACGGCCATATAAGGCCCCATTTGACATGGCTAAATTTCGTACCAATACACAAATTTTCATAATTACTCGAACCCCAACGTGTGGAAACTGGTATCATATTTTTATTCCTTGTTATGCAAAAAAAAAAAGACTAGTGGATCTTTTATGGATCCAGGGGCCTGGTTATATATTGTTTTAGTATGGCCATAGTTGGCATGTATTTATTTGGTACCAATGCACAACTTTTGATGACAACTCGAACCCCAATATCTAAGAAAAGAAGTAAGCCCATCCTAACGTACATGTTAAAAGGTTGAAGAAAAATTCAAACTTAGATTTCAAATATACGTTGATCTCATTTACCAGAGATGCCGTTCGTAAAGTGACAGCAGAAAACACAACAGTTATTATCACAAAAAAATGTGTTGAATTTTAATAAGAATGCCCGCCATTTTGAAGCCGCCATATTGTTTTTTATAAAACTTAACGAAAGATTCGGAATCAACGACCAAACAAACGAAAATATACGCACCCACATTAAAAACCAAAACCCCCGTAAATGAGAAAAAAAAAAAAAAGGTTTTGGGACCAGTGTGCGGCACCCCGGCCCGTTCTGCTTCTACTACACACCTGGCCCATCCACTTCCAAGAATACTCTTTTCTCTTTTTCATGTTAAAGGAGAAACTGGAAAAAGATCCACTACTGTCATTGTAATACCTCCTCTCTTAAATATATTTTCTATACTGAAAACGTAGATAAATTTAATCAAAATACTAGAATTAAATGTCTTGTTTTCTATCTTAGTGAATCATATAGAAAAACTCCTTCCTGTTACGTAAATGGTTTGGCACTGATCATCACGTTAGCTGAAATTTTTATATCAACATAAATATAATTTAGAAGTTCTGGGGTCTTTTAAGTTTTTCTTATATTTAACTTTTAACTTTGAAGTTTGAAGACGAACTTTAGAATTACCTTTAAACTCAATAATAACTGATTTCCAAGTTTAGGAAAACTTATTTACTTATTGATTACATATAACTTCCATTGCTAATAATGGATCATCCTTGTTAAGACTTTTATTTTCAATATTATAGAATTATTTCAAAGTGTATATTGTTTTGGATTAGTTGCAGTTTAGGTTAGGTTATATCATTACATTATCCAAATCTGTAGGTTTGTTTACATAAAAATTTGGACGTTCTTATCTAAAGTTTACCCCCCAAACTAGGAAGAGGCACGGATTAGATACAACATTAGATCATTTGCACAATCATAATGTTCGCTTTCCCAGAGAAATACAGTTATTTTACACCTATTGTGAAACTTGCGTCATTTGAACATGTGGCCCTTTTCAAAACAATCTCCTCATTTGCACTCTTGTACTAATCGAGGGTAGGAAAGGTAACATCATTGGCTTTTTCATCGGTATCTTACAACGTTCAATGTAGGGTTACCAACTGGAAATCGTTAAATGCAGAACAAAACTCCGAAAAAAATAAAAAAGCCAGACATTTTGAAAAATTGCCAGATACCATGAATTTACAGGAATGAACATTTCTTTTCTTGGCAGAATCAAAGTTCGTGATGTGTCTTTTTATCTAGTGGTGAAAGTTTTGGAGAGGTTAAAGACATAACTATTCTTTGTTGATGTGCTACCAGTTTCCTGTACTTTTCGCCATTTTGTGAACGGAGACAGAAATAGTTGAGTGCGATATACCGACCGTAGTACCAACCACAGACCCTAGTAGTTAATAAATAGTGACAAATTACCACTCGTGACCGTACAGTTTAGCATAAATAACACAAACAATGCAATTTTAGGTGTTGTAATGTCTTGCTTATTTTATTTTTTAAAATGACGGACATTTTCAAGAGGACGACAAATGTTAAAAAGGGTAAAAAACAGACGGACATGTCCGGTGAAAACCGGACGGTTGGTAATCCTAGTTCAAGGGGTAAAACGAAATGGATATAAGATATGCTGCAGTCAATGTCTTATTTCAAATTATGTAATACAGATTTACGAAAATTGGAAGACATTTTAGTTTTTTAAAAAGGATAAAAAAACATGTTGTTTGAAAGGGCGTGTTATAACTTACATTAAGAGTCTAATGGAATTTATTTCTGTTATGTATATTTTCTTCAAATTAAACGGTAACGGGGGAAATATCAGGTTCCCTTATGCACATAGAGAATTAATATATTTTATTATTATTTCAGAAGCCACGAATTGCGATATGTTACTTGTTTCTGCAATGATATTTTAGTGAGTAATATTATAGTATGGTTATAACGAAGCAATTCATGTACCTAGATAGTTTTCCACGCATCTATTCAAATCTCTCGTTAATTTTGTATCCTTTAGGACAGAAAATTGTTAATTATTCTTTTTTTAAAAAATAAATGTGTATAAATAGATTGTAAAGTTGTTGAAGGAAAAGCATTTCAAAGCCAGAATACGGGAGTTAAGGAAAACATTTTCAGTCATCAAAACAAGGCAGCAGGAAAGTTCTCTGCGATAGGATTTCTTTATCCCAAGCGAGAGTAAGACTGCCAAACATGTTTGTTTATATTTGAAGTCAGTGTCAGAGAGGGATTCCTGTAGGCTTTTAAAAATATTCGGAAAACGTGAACAGAAAGCAAACTTAATTTGGATATTTTATATGGTCTCAACAACAAAATTTTAAATTTAATATGCTTATCGTACCATTATAAGGAAATCTAGTGGCAAAACAATAAAGTGGGTTAATATTATTAATATTACGAGATGATGTCTAAATTTAGTTGCTTATTTCGTGAGTTTATAATAACTGAAACTGCTTACTCTGTGAGTTTTATAATAAAGCGTAGTATATAAATCTTGTTAGCGTATTTCAATGAACTTAAATTATGGATACAGGACCTCAACATAGTTACTTCCACTGCTTATGGTGTAGAAAAACGTTGCGATAATTGCACACAAAAGGACCTGAAATCTATGTTATGTTTTGGTTCATTGGAATGTGAAGTTTTGCTGTTTCTTTTTATCATTGCGTGTCCAAAAAGGCACAATAAAACATTGTCCACTAGGAACTGAAAATACACCACGGATCTAGGTAAATATTTTAACACAAAGTAGATATTCTAAATTTTGTACATAAACGTGAAACAGGTTGGAGAGGACATGTAAAACAGAGCTAAGAAAATTGATAAACCTTTGGGTGCTATTTCATAAAGACAGTCTGTTACCATGGAAATTATCTTCTACTCATAAGGAAAACTCAGATCTATGAACCTTCAACTTCGGGGAGAACAGTTTTTAATACGACTTGCAGTATTGGGAAGTTTGATTTCGAAAAAAGACAAAAGTACTTTCCATATACGTCCATCGTACAATTTTTTAGGTGAGAGTGTAACTCTAGTAATTGCAACTGAGTTCATGCATGACGATTTCCTTGTGATATTTTGAAGTTCCATCGCCGTCGCAAACGTCTTCCAATCAAGGACAAGCAACGTAAGAAGCAGACAACAATATGTCTATTATGCGTTGTTTACATTACTAACATCTTACATAGTTAGCGTTAACCCGAGTTCATTTTAGTAATGTAAACGGTAGTTACCGTTAACGCAGGTTTCAAATTTAACCAGCGTCAACTTACGACGGTTATATTGTAACGTTAGTAAGAAACGACTGTCTAAACGAAAGTTAGTTACTAGGCACGAATCACTTCGTGAGTTTATTTCTTTCTTTATCGAAATATATAGGATAATAGTGGTGCGTATCACTTTTAAAATATAAAACAATGATGGCAGAACCAATCTACGAAATGTGACGCTACAATCAATTCATTTGTGTTCATTTTTTTATAATTTAATCCTCTCCTGTGTAACAAGCAGATTCTTTACTCAACCACGGAAACCTCAGCCTGTTTCTTTACAGACAATGGTAGTACAAGCACGATAAGCAAGTTAAGTTCGGTAGTCTGAACGCAAGTTAGTTTTACCCATAAGTTTTACCATCGTAAAATGTTAGTAATCTAAACAAGGCACGATTGGCTGCTGGTGAACCAATCCAATGTGTTGTTATCTGTTGTAAATAATTGTAATAACTTTTCAAGTGTTTAAAAGCGCGTCGTTTTAACATTCAGACACTGTTAAGCACTACAGAAAGAAGTAAAGCTGCAAAGAAACAATTGTGACTGGAGAGGTGTGAACAAGCAAATTTGGCAACAGCGCGATCATGAGTTTTCAATACGTCACTACTAATGGGCGGAGTCAGACCGACTAATACAACCATGTCATAATAGAATTCGTCTAAGTTAGAAATATAACAAGCAAAAAAGATTTTCAATATTTCAACGTTTGATATCCATTTGCATCTTACCTTTGAATGCCATTGAACTAGACTGCACGCGTTAATGGGTTAAAGAAAAGCAGCAACTGTAATCAAATAAGATCCTTTTTATATATTTTTTTTTCTCACAGGTGGGCGAGTATTAAGTTCTCCTTTTTCGAAATTACAACGTTGCACAAATTCTCTCTAGAGGGATGTCTGTCTGTGTGTCAATGTCATAATCATTTTTCATTTAACAGTTCGTGTCGAGGTCACTTTGTGACCTCGGTAATTCTTCCAAAGTATACGTCTAGAAGAATATCCAGAACCGAATCGAGGGGATCGTAAAGAAACGAAACATGAATTGAAACCGAGACCTCCTGACCTAAATATAAAAAATGAATCCAAACAACCATCTTGGGACCAATAGGCATGGAATTCGTTTGATTTCTTTGTTTCTTTGCATCGTTGCAGTTCCATGTATTATAGGTAAATAGTTCTGAAGACTGTATGGAGGGCAACATTGAAATTACGATTAATATGGACAGTGTGGAGTTCCCAAGATCTATTTAGTTTAAAGGGGTTGAAGCACATTGCATCTTTAACCCACACTTCCCCCATTCATGTCTCACCATGTACTCCAGGAATATTTCTCGCAAGTAAATGGAGTAATTTATTTGTCCGTTGGGTGCGATAAATGACCTTCGAACCCCCCTTTTTTTTCCTTCTAGTTCTTGCTTCTTCCTTCACTCTGTTGGGACGATGCTCATCGACACGTGGCGATTGGGCTCGATGTGTGAGGTAAAGAAGGGGTTAAGAAGAAGATAAAAACAGGCGTGGGAGGAGAAAATGAAGAAGAAGAAGAAATGGAGGGTGAATAAAGACATAGGGGTGTGCCGGACGGAAGGAGATATCTCGGGGGAATTTCTGAAACGTTGTTCCATTACGTTCTCAATTCACACGATCAAACTCCCTGGCGAGCATATTAAAGAGAGAGAGAGAGAGAGAGAGAGAGAGAGAG
>JAGDQP010027185.1:4684-20134 GCA_022664845.1 Lepisma saccharinum
TTTTATTTGATTATGCTCTGCTTCAATCTAAAGTTTTTATACAACTTTTAACACGTGTGTCGTTTACTGCTTCAGTAACACAATCGATGCCAATCGAACAAAGGTAGCTTTGCGACTCCTATTCTGGAACAGGTAAAAGGAATCAAACACTTTCATAAGTAATTTCTGACCATTACAGATGAACTGTAACCAACCTAACATGAAAAAATCCCTAACTAGTTACTTTTTTTTATTTTTTGGCCAGTTTTTTCTTTTTGAATCGGCCGCACTGTGCCACAGACGGCTGGTATTGGTCTTGATCCGCGATCTGCGATGTGCAGAACAATGAGAATCTCTACGTGAGCGGTGGTGACTTTGATCTCTTGCACGGCGGCTCATTCAGTGACAACTACTGATATGAACGCGACACGTAGTTGATTAATAAAAAATGACATCGCAAGTAACGATGCAAACTGAACAGACTGTGAGATAAAAACTCATCACAAAAATCAATCATTGAAGATATTTGTCCAGCTTGCCTACCTTTCCTAATGCATGCAGGCCACCACCAAATGTTGTTTCAGACACACTAATACCTGAAGCTATTGCTGTGTCTAACGCAAAAGGATATATCTGAGTGAGTTAATAAAAATATGTGCATTATTAACAAGAAAATATACTTCACACTTGTACGTGAAAAGGGTTTGAGAAAAAAATAACCGAAATTGAACCCAAGAACTTTACGTGGAATATCTAGAGACTGGAATAATATCAGGTGATACGGTTGAAAAACTCGCCATCTTGGATTCAATATGGCTGCCAAAAAAAAAACATTTTCCTCACCGTTCGAGCTAGGGAAATGAAATTTGATACGAAGGGGTACCATCGCGAGTAGATCACGCCAATATAAGAAACTGTTTAAAAAGTTGCCATCTTTAATCCAAAATGGCCGCCCCAAAACAAATTTTTCAAACCACTGCACTGAAGCTAAAGAAACGAAAGTTGGTATGTAGGTGTACCATTTATTATAACATTACGAGTATGTTATAATAAATGGAGCGGGTGCAGGCCCCAGAAGGGGTATTGGGACAGATCTGCATCATGGGGGCACAGTCCCCATTGTTTCCTCCGATGTGTCGCTTAGCTTCCAGTATTATGGCACTTTGAGTAAGTCATTTACTTTCAATCGAAATGAACGTCTTTTCCCGGTGACGGGCTATAATTGATTATAGTATATTTTGTATCAGACTTTTTATTAGTATGTTGCTTATCTAGACGAAAAGTAAACAGAATTTAAAGTTAGATAATAAAAACAGTTACTTTTCCGCTTCCGTTCGTGTACTTGTCAAAATTTCGAAAGCTCCTGCTGGTGAGAATCTGGTAAATTTACCTATAAGCTTTGTACTATTGGCAAACTCATATTTGCGTTGATAATATCTCAAAGAAGCAATTCGTTGTAATTTATTCTCATACACAAATCAGACATTTCTCCCCCAAGTAAAATCCTATATCAGTAACTAGGAATTGCAATGCTCAAGAGACATCTAGGGAACGCAAGATCTCTTTTGGCATGATACTAGTAATAATGGTTCATTTCCTGCAAAATAACTAAAAAAAAGTGTCAAGTTCACGTAGCTATATTATTAGTGTGACTACTAAAACCACCAAACATTTAGGTACCATTCTGTAACTCTTCATTGCATAGAACAGGCCTTCCCAATAGAGGACAAGAGGTCACATCCTGTTCGCATGAATATTTCTGTTGACTAGGCATCAAAACAATCATATAAACACGAAAAACATAAGAAAATCAACAAAAATATTCGATAAGATATTGAATAAATCGATTTTTTTTTAATTCCCAATTTACTGAAAAGAGTATTGGTAGTTCCTGGAACCGATCACCGTTTCTGGAAGGCGTTCGAGAATTTAAGCAAAACTGCATTGACGTAGATTTTGAGAATTTGGATTTATGTCTCTCTTTGTTAAAGCCATGAACAGAGATGGTGAGAGTTTTGCGTATCTCTCTTTCCACGAGAAAAAAGAAAAATCCTAAGCTAAGTGAACCCAATGTCAAAGAAGAAATATTCAGATACATTTTTTTTTAAGGCAGTAACTTCATTAATACATTAAGTGAAGGAGAAAGATTAACTTGGCAAGTTTTTCGAGACGTCTGCAGTAACTTCCTAAGCAAATACAAGGCAGAGAATTACATGGAAATTGTGAGCAGGTCACAATTATAACCTTCTATTGTTCCATGTAGTGCTACACGTCACCGAAGTTACACTTCTCTTTTTACGCGCACCTCGATTTCTTTCCTTAAAACTTGGAACTGGTTTCTGACGAACACGGTGAAAGATTTATCATCAAATTGTACATATGGAGAAGCAGTATAGTGGAAAATGGAGTGGAAATATGTTGGCTGAGTTTTGCTAGACAGTAATACAGCAATTTCAAATGTAAATAATATTTCCAAACATTATTATTACAATTTATGATGCACCAGTAAATCTACAGATCATCAAATTTTATGAAAGCTAATTTAAAAGATTGCGTTCACTGCACTAACATATTGTTTCAGTACGGGCGCATATCACAAGTTATCCAGACCTTGTGTGTACAATTACAAAGGATAAAACCATTTCTGTGACTTTCCAGAACTTTACATATCAGTTCATTTACAACCAAGAACATAAGATGTCTTAAAGGTATAACTTCCAATGTATTTAACAGTGGGTGTTAACGCAAATTGATCCAATGGTTTCATAAATCTTCGCGCACTTATTTCTGACACATTCTTTCTCCATTGTGTCCGATTGCCTAACTTTTAAGATTTCAAAAGATGGCTCTGCTAAGCAAGTTGTTTAACGTCAAATAATTTGGAGATCCTTCAATTTTGCAGTTTAGGTTTAACAAAAACCACAAACTTCATGTAAAAATAAACCAAAGTGTAGAAAAATGCTATAGTTTTGAAACAAAATTCACTCGGAGGCATCCTATCTATGAAATCCCTACTCCAAACAGAAGAAACTGCGTCTGTGAAGCATCTAGTTAGTAGTTCAACTCTCATCCGCCTGATGGCACCATCGGTCCGATCTAGTGGGGGTACACTTCCCCTTTCTGTCCTCCCTTCCCGTTTTGTCAAACCTTTCCCTACATTCTTTCGGCACGACGTAAATTCTGATTTACTAAACCGACAAGGATTATGCCATTTGTGACGATACCTAACTTACTTTTTGCACGCTTCTAGTCCGAAAACTACGCATTTTTTTTTTAAATTTCTTGAAAGGACCTTGTTAATGTTTTCATTAGAACAACCACTACTTAAATAATATTAGTTTTTGTAAATTGAATTAAGAACTAATAAAAAAGATAGCTTTTTCACCTAGGAGATCATCGTAGCTTTAAACGGCAAGATACGTATAATCTAAATTTTGTCACTTCAAAATTAGCGATTTCGAATCTACGTCATGAAAATAAATAAATTCATTACTATTTACTAATAGACTATATTAAAACCAATTACACATTTTGTTTTTTCTTCAGGATCACCTTGATTTTTATAGGTAGGATTAGGGTTGGTTAGCTCCGAGGTAAAAGGAGTTATTTCGCTCCTAGGTAAAACCCATTATAAATTTTATAATACTTGTAGAAAGCAAGTATATTTTTAACTGTTAGTCTTCCCTTACGAACGCTTCTAAAATTCATTTTAATAAGGTCCGTTTATTTGTTTAATTATTTTTTAGTGTACCGTTGATGCGGGGTCAAATGTATTCGGTATGATGTTGGCAAAACTAACAACTGATACCAATTGAGGATGGCAACTTGTATAGTAGTACTTTTTTCTAGGCTGTCGAATAATGCTCATTGTTCATGAGAAGTTTGGTGCGTGTATATCTAACAGTATGGAAGCAACTTGAAATATTTAAAACTGGTAGGTAACACTGACGACTTCGGAGTACCTTTATGACCTCACCAAGTACCTAATACACAGGTTTGTAAAATTTCGTAGAAATTAATGTAATTGTTGTTGATATGTATAGGTAACAAACAAACTTTCATTTTTATATATAAGACAATCAACAATTAACGTGCAGATTGTTAGTTAATGCCTCGTATTGTCGAATGTGACTAAGTTTCGGTTTTAATTTCTTCAAGTCAATTATTACCAGTGATAATGACAAGTCCAGCTCCAAGTCGTCTCTTCAGAGAATTCGGTAGGCTATTTCATATCTTGTCTTCTTCTCCTTATTATTATTAACTTGCTACTTCTTTATGCTATAATTAGAGGGAATGCAATTCTTTGTTAAGAGCTTCAGACGCTTTGAGCGAAAATAAGCTAAAAGTTGTATAAATATTGGACGGAAAGGTCTGATTAATTTATATACGGATTAAAAGTTCAATTTTTCTCTCATATAAGCAAGGAAATTATTAACCCAAGCCTTCCAAAAAGTCGCCTTGATTAGTACCAATCAATAGCCTGTTTAAACTATTATATCTTAATAAATGCGGCTAAGTTCTAAGTCTTTCAGTATTTGTATGTTCCTTGTCTATCTGTCGTGACTAGTGATTAGGTGGCCTGCTTACCATGGGCGGATTTAGGAGAGAGACCCTGGGAAGGGGGGGGGGGCAATTATTTTAAAATATATTTTTTAGAATGGAACATTTAATGTCATTCCTAAGTGATTGGGGGCAATTTCCCCGCCCATGCTGCTTACGTCTGTACGCACTTAGACGTCTCGCAACGCATGATGATTAGTTTGTGTTTTGAGAATGTCATTCCTCTGACTAGCGTAACACCATTGTATTTTGCTTCTGTTTTATGTGAAGTTGTTTTGTTACTCAAGTTGCTGGAGCAAACGTATTCTGCGTTTGCTACCGAATATAAATAACAGCAATGCCCTTTGCTGCATTCACGTGAAGCCAGTGACGGGTTCATGCATAGCAAGCGTTCAATTGGTCTTGCATATCTATATCGAAGTTGGAGGCGACCTCTTACGGTATAAAAGGCTGCATCGTCTGCTGGAGCACAGCACTTATTTTGTTTTTCATTTTTAAGGCATCGAAGAAGTAAAAGAGTTGAGACGATCGGCTCAAAAATACGCCGAGATCTGAAAGTCTTTTTTCCTCTTGCCCATTCAAAAACTTGGTGGAATTAATCAAAACCTACGTATGTTTTATCCACGAAGGCAATACTACGCAAACAAAGTTTCTCTAGAAGAGAGAAGATTCGCAAAAGTTTGCTGTAAGTGTTTGTTTGAACAACAAAAATCTATTTTATATACTAAGACGTTATGTTCATTGTACGCATCTGCGTCAAACCTTCATTTAACGAAATTGATAAAATAACATACGTTTTAATAAACATGCTTAATCTTTCAGATTGTTTAAAATATTGTATAAGTGATGGTGCTGCCATCCCTTAGGCAAACAAGAAACAAGCTCAAAATTATGTGTTAGGTTTCTTCTTGAACAAAGGAAACAGCTAAAAAAACAACATATTAGCACTTTCATGTACATATCAACTTTTAAGTTACTAAAGTTTTCTTGTATTTTTTTAAAATAAATTCTGAAGACTCACTATGATTGTAATTATCGAGACTAATATAATACTCTACTTTTTAACGATTATTTTCAATCAATTTCGTGTGAATGATCTTGCTTTCTTCTTAAAAATCCAATTAGTTTAAAAACCATTAACACAATAATTGCGTATATGTAGGCCTACAACATTGTCTTCTAATATGTTAATTTTTCCTCATATCTTACCAGAAATGTTGTGTCTTGCCATCTTTATTTTCATTTCTAAATAATAATAATAATAATAAAAGTATATCTGTTTACTCTGATGCAAAGATATTTTAGTTTTTATCCTTTCTAAAGTTTTCACTGAAGAAGGCTAATGAAGCCAGCGGGAGTTAAAGGTAGCTCGTCGCCGGTCTTTTATAATAATCCGTAACTGGGATCAGTGTTCGATTTGTTATAAATTACAAAGAGTTGATCCTCAGACTAGTGGTTGCTGGTAAGTTTCAACATAGTACAGGTTTTGGTAGAAATTCAGCGATTTTGTCCCAGATTGGGGTGATATTCGGAATCAACAACCAGGAATGAAATCCTCACACACCAGGGAAAACCCCCGGAATCCCCTCCTGGCAAATCGAACACTGACTGGGATTACAGCAACGCTTCAACATCCATCACCCTTTCTCCTCTTCTTTAACCATCTGGTGAACCCGCACTAAAACTCTACCAGATGATGTCCTACTTCAACAAATTCACTTCTCTGCTTTCACTTGAGGTTTACAACTATCACTCAGGGCTGTGATGAGACCTTTGATTGAGGCTGATATAGAGTAGAAGAGAGAAAGTGGGAACTAAATCAGCTAGGGCCTATTTTAAAGTTACCAGATTGACATTTTTCCTGGTGTGAATAAGGAAGTTCCCTACGAAAACGGGAAGTTGAAGTCAATTGCTCCCCTTGCCCCCCCTCAAATGAAGCCTCTACATGTAGGATCATAGTTATGGAATTCTGTAGGTAGGTACCATCCCCCGATAGGTATCTTCCCTCAATCCACTCTCTTTTCCTGACAGCCACTTCTATCCAATATGGCAGGGATTTCGACGATCTAAGATTTTTTTTTTTTTTTTTTAAGTGTTTCAAAAATGAATCCCGATTAAAATATATTATTATCATCTCAATATGCAAAGGTTTCCTTTGTTATGAGACTTGAAAGATGTTCGTGATAACACATCCTTGTTACAGACAGCCACATTGGCCGTCACCTTTTGGGTGTTCACTACAGGAGGCCATTTTGTTTTCTGTTGTGAAGATCAAGAATCTGATTATATCGATAAAAACTATTGAAACAGTCCTGTGGCCACATGAGCAGTACGCTCTGTGCCAAACTATTTAGAATTAGATTAGAAATAGAAACTGGAGATGTTGATAATGTTCAATTTTAAGATGCCCACGAATTCTAGAACAAATCTATGCAAGCATAAATTTTCATTACTTTTGTACATTGTGTACAAACTGCGCCAGTACAATGGAGGCTTCTTTTGCTTGAATGATCACCTGTAAAATTTCTGCATACAGTTTACTCTTGAAATCTTGAATGTACATTTACCGTTTCACACTTTATTCATCTTTAAGTAATATTTGATCGAACTTACCAAACTCATTTGCTGAAGGAAACAAGCAGCCATATCTATACTTTACTTGCAAGAATTTTATCATTATGTTCGGGTTATTTTAAATTTGAATAACAGTTTTTCGATTTATCCTTAAAGCAGGTAAACAAAGCAATTATTTACGAGCTACAACTGCACTACCAAATGTGGAGTTGTCAGGTTGAGAGATTTATGTTTTGGTGTAGGGTGTTTTCAGCGCTAAAGGGATTTCGGGATTTTTTTTTTTTTTTTTTTTAATGTGCAAAAATGTAGGGTTTTCTTTTAACCCTTCCACAAAAACTCAAGTCTGCAAATGGAAAACATTACTTTTAGCCACAAAAATATTAAAAACTATATTGGGATGTCTGGTAGCCTTACATCAGTGCCATTATCTAGTTAAATGCCATAACAATTTAACGAGTTTCATCAGATTTTTAGTATATAATATACAGTACCTGATCAATTTTGCTTCTTTGCTGAAAAGTACGGTTGATTATTCTTGTTATATGAGTGGCATTAATGCTCTAATTTCTATGCTGCAAAAGCACATACAGTTCTCTGGACTTGCCATATTGATACCCTCACAAACTATTCGCGAATCAAGGGCGCCGGCTCTATTTCATTTTCACTGCATCACTAAATTTGTGGGAATTGTACTTACCTTATGTCAATGTCGTTAAGATGTATTTATTCGAATTGCATGGCTTTCTATAAAAGCAATTGACAAGTTTAATAGGCATATTCTGATTCACGAGTCCTTTATGATGAATATATGATGGTAGGGATTTTCTACTCACTTGACAGGGATTTTTGTTTTTTACGGCCTGGCAACACTGATTTTGTTAGGACTTTCCGAACCTATTTAATCACGAATGTCTCATTTCAGTATTGACAGAAATTGTCATGACGTCATACTTAACTAATTGTAGCTACTTGTATATAATGACAAATAAGAGTGCCAAGAAGCAGCTTCCTTTCAGTTGCATATTTAGCGTATTGGTAGAGTATCGGAAAGCTAATCTGAAGGACCCGGGATCGAATCTTGGTCTAGTTTTGTTTATATATTTTTTTCTTTACGAAAAATAACTTTTCTCTTTTTCTTTATATATTTATATGCATTAGGAAATTTAATAAAATTAGTGACCAAGGCCACTTGGAGGTTAGGTAGGGTCAGGTATGGTGTTTTTTATTGCACACACGGTTAAACCGTGTTTTTATCCACAAGTAGGTAAGTGTGACATCATCACAACTTCTGTCAATACTGAAATGAGACATTCGTATTTAATCTGCTAGACTACAACCTTCCCTTCTGGTAGTCATGGCCAACAGCTGTCTTGCGGGCCACTTGCAGCCCGTCATGTTATTTTGTGCTGCCCGCGGCAAGATAAAAACTATATTAAGTTATATCTGTTGGTTTCAACCGCAGACTTTTTGATTGATAGGTTAGTTATTTTTCATTATTTCTGATGACGGTTCGCGACGCTAACATTCATCCGAACAATGAGCTAAGTCGTGATAATGACTTAGTTCATCTAAACGGCGTCTCTGATTTTCAACATTTAACCTACTCTCATTAACATAGCTTAAGAAATAGTAAGGTACTGGTGAAGACAGTTTTTGGCAAGTCATTTGTCGGTAATCACGACGGAACACAACTTTGCGGTATCTCGGATGTTAACAAATGGTTTGCTAAAGAGTACCCGGCAAGCGTCTCGCTATAATGGTCCCCAAAATAGCAAGGGGTTTGCTAAGTCAGGTTTTGTGAAGCATCTGTTAACTTCCACATTCGCGTGAGTTGGTTCTCCGGCGTAAGATCGTACGGTACAAACGATCTTGCGTCCCTCTACCAACTTTAAAAACACTAGAGGCCCTCACTGATGGTAGAGACCTTGACGAGGTTGTGAGGCTTTCAACCAACATCTGCCTGTACCACAAATACCAAAACCCTGCCACATTGGACAGAAATAAATTACTTCAGGTCGAACCTGCAATACTAGTTTAAGCGAACCATCTCAGTCGTCAGTTCAAATTATTGACAAACAGTATGATTGGCTAAAACTTCAGCGGACATAGGATACCTTGCGGATGAAATGGTCATTTCAAGTCATCCTGTTGCTTGACATTTCCATCAAGATAGTTCATTAATAAAGAAATAAAACTCCACACAGACAGACACTTTCCAGTTTGTCTGAGATGTTCCAAGAAGACTGTGCTAAACCAGCTTCGTAGGCAGAACCATGACTCATTTGCAGACGATGTGCCACTTCATCAATAGTCACTCGTCTATCTAACAGAACCATGTCACGTGCAAGCTCAATATTGTCATCATTTGTGGCCGTAGATGGTCGTCCGGCTCCTTCCTCACACGTAACACCATTTTTGAATTTTTCAATCCATTCGTAGACACTCCGCTGTGGCAAGACACTGTTCCCGTATTGTGCCGAAAGTCTTTGATGGATTTTGACCCCTGATACACCTTCCGACCACAAAAACCGGATCACTGCTCGTTGTTCCTCTTTGGTGCAAACTTCTAATGGAGCGGCCATGATCTATCTGAATCAAAAGGAAGACAAATGGAGGAATTAGGATCAAACTTTCATAGCAGGACCGCAACATCATAACAATAAAATAAACTAGGACAGAATTCAGTATGAACAATGTAAGAAAAGTTATAGCTACATTGCGGATAATTTTTGACTTACCCTCGTATATAGCCCCATGGCGGTCACTCACTCACTGACTGACTCACTGATCATCAATATTCTCAGGCCAAACTACTGGAGCTAGAAACACCAAATTTGGTATCAAGATGTATGATCAAGAGTAGGTAGAGGAAAAGATCCGATAGTTTGGATCCAAAATGAGCGCCAAACCCATTGTTGTATAGGATACACAGCCTGAACGGTTGAGGCTAGCAAAGTGAAATTTGATATGAAGGTACAACATCACTAGTAGGTTACGAAAAGAATACACAATTTTTCCAAAGACGCCATCTTGGATCCAAGGCGGGCCAAAAACATCTATTTTCCACATCGTTTGAGTTAGAAACGTGAAATTTGGTATGAAGGTACTTGACCACTAGTAGGTTAAGAAAATATTACAAAATGGATCCAAAATTGCTGCCAAACCCATTGTTGTATAAAATACACAGCCTAAACCGCTGGGGCTACTGAAATGAAATTTGGTATGAAGGTACATCACTAGTAGGTTAAGAAAATATTACCAAATGTCTTCAAAGATGCCACCTTAAATCCAAAATGGCGGACCCAAAAAAAGTCTTCATTTTCCACACCGTTTGAGCTACAGATACGAAATTTGGTATGAAGGTACATGATCATTAGTACTTTAGAGAAATATTACAAAATGTTGAAGAAGTCGCCATCTTTGACCAAAAATGACCGCCAAACCTATTGTTGTATGGAATACATAGCCTAAACGGCTGCAGATAGAAACACCAAACTTGATATGAAGGTACATCATTGCTAGTAGGCTACGAAAATATTACAATATGTATACAAAGACGCCATCTTAAATCCAAAATGGCGGATCCAAAAATCCATTTTCCACACCGTTTGAGCAAGTGATACGAAATTTGGTATAAAGGTGTATTTTCAAGAGTATTTTACTAAAATATTTCATTTTGGAAAAGTCGCCATCTTGGATCCAAAATGGCCGCCCATAAACCATTTTCCACCGTTCGAGCTAGAGAAATAAAATTTTATATGAAGGTGCGCCGTCATGACAATATAAGAAAACGTTAAAAACGTCGTCAACTTGAATCCCAAATGGCCGCCCAAAATCCCAATTTCCAAACCATTGAAGCTAGATAAACGAAATTTTGTATGAAGGTGTATGACCAAGAATAGGTTACAATAAGTGGGCAAATCTCCCCTATGGGGACGCAGCCTCCCGTGGCAAAGCGAGTATTTTATGTAAAACCCGAAATATATGTTACCCAAACTTGTCATATGTTGTACATGGACGTATTAAGATGCAGGATTTCTTTGTACCTGTACAAATATGACACAATTTCCTCGCATATATTTCGAGTTATAGACGGCGGTGTACCCAAACAAAGTGTTGCGGGGGGGGGCTCATATTTACTTAGGGGGGCACCTTTAAGAATACCAAAGAGTATCATACTTCGTGTTTATCCAAACCCAAGTAACATGCTTCGTTGGGCCTATGAACGGTATTATGTCGGCAACGTTGGTTTATGGTGAGTTGGATGGCCAACCAATGTCCAAACACAAAAGCATCAAAGTAGCCAATAGTTGGCCCAAGGTGAAGAAAACTAACAAAAGACCAACGTAACAAAAACAGTATGCCCGGTTGGTAACATGTTAGGGGTTGATACAACGTCAAGCTATAACCAGAAAAACCAATAGTTGGTCCAAGGTCAATAAAACTAACAGAAGGCCAACGTGAGGTAAAACGTGTGCACATTTTAGGGATGAATTCAACGCGATGCCAACCATAAACAATGCGTTACAACATCTATTGTCCCATTGATTTTATTATAAGGTTATCAACAGAAAATGGCTGTCTCGCGAACCACATTTTTATGGTGGTCCAACCGTATTTATTGTTAGTGTCTCCACCGTCGTTGGTTTACCGCCTTGAATCCGCATTTGGGCCAATCAATTTTATTATTTTTTCAACCATACGCGAGAGAGAGAGAGAGAGAGAGACAGTTGGCTTGATGACCACCAACTGACCTACTCCGGTACAAGTTTCAAAACCTATGTATGACCACAAGAAATCTCCGCCAAGAGGCCAAGAGAGACCTAAATTGCTTATGTCGACCTAATTTCGTACGGAAAAGTTCATAGGTGCTACGCAATGCAGCATTTATAGTTCTAACATAAGATCCAAAAAAGCCGAATATCGGATTAAAACTGATATGGATCAGGGTTTCCGCCAGGATTTTCATTCTGGGGGTGTAAAGTCAAAATTGGGAGGGTGTAATAAGTGAAGTTTTGTGCAGTTTCTATCGATTTTTCACAGCAAAAAATTGTAAGTTGAGGGGGATGTTGTCGAGATTGGGGGTAACCCCCCACAGGGGGCTCTGGCGGAATCATTGGATATGGATTACTTAATTTCAAAACCTGATCACCTTGTTTCCAAACCTACTATATCAATGTTACTTTTTAATATGTTGTTTGCTGTAATTCACATAAAATATAACTTCCTGAATCGATGTTGTTGTCACTGTGAACGAGAAAGTATCTTATCCAATTAACATCAATGCTTTCATATAACATTTGCTTCTCAATCAAATCAGGAATTTGTATACGAAAAACAGAAGAAAGAAAAAATCAACAGTAACATTGATATAGTAGCTTTTGCAAACAAGCTTCTCAATTGTCTTCGTACCACAAAAGGAATGGAAAAAAACATCTCCCACTTGGAACACCAGCATAGCCGAGTAGTACTGGGCACTGGCGACCCAAGGATCGTGGGTTCGAATTCCACCTCGGGCATGGATGTGATTTTAACTGTGTTGTCAGTAGTTAGTGAAGTACACACAAGTATAATACAAGTAAAAAACGAATAATAACAAGAACCCGCTTAGGGTAAACACCCACCCACAAAAGAGGGCATCATATTTTTGAATCACGTCGCTGACCGTCGGAGGCACGAATTCCATCGCAACCACAACTTTTCACCCAAAGAACGTCTAACAGCGAAGGCAATACAAAAAGGTAAACTGAATATGGATCAGCACTGCGTGCAATATACCTTCGAGAAAATAACTGTAGTCTGTAGCACTTCTAGTTGGATATTTTGCGCGTCGGTGGGTCGTGGAATTGTTGGCATTTCGTCAACATTGTGCACAGGTGCCTCGGTTGGTACATCGTTGAACCGTTGTTGGCACGTTCTGTTGGGTCATTATCGTTGCCAACATTATTCCAACGTTTGGCCAAATGCACATTGAGATTATGTAGTTGGTTCTACGTTGGGCATCACTGTTCAGGCCAGCGTTATGGCCAACGGCTATTTAGTACGTAGGGCCAACCGTTCTGGCCAACGTGCATCTAACATCAAACCATACGATCTGATTTTCGTTGGCCCAAACAAATTTTGCTACTTGGGAAATAGTCCAACGTTTATTCAAGTAAGGTTTGGTGTATAGTGTATCTGAAATTGTCCAGCATGGCTGCTCGGTTCCTTTAATTTTTAAGTAGGTGAGAGGGGAGCACCTTTGAACACGTTGTTGGGCAAATTTAATTTTGCTTCTTCACACTCAGAGAATTTGTTCAAAGAGATAAATAACATATGTATGGGAACATATGCAGCTCACCGAAAAATATGACGTACTTCATTCTCACTTTAAAGCAACGACAGGAACTGGGAGGCTATCCTTCAAAGGTACCCCTCTAAGGGGTAGATTTGAACAAGGGTGGGGTAGCTTTGAGCATGGGTGGGGCAGTTTTGAACACATCCTTAATTTTATTACAAGAACATTTATTTTCTTTGTAAATGCTTCTAAATACAAATACGGAAGCAGAAGAAAGTAAACAAAAGTTTTACTAGCCGTACAAAGAATTTAAACTACCCAGTTGTTAATAGTCCTCTGAATGAAAAATCTGTAACGTAATCGAACTAGTCAAAATGGTATCCAAATGTGATTGTCGTAATAGAAAGAATTTCGTTTTCCAGGGCGCTTTTTCGCCCGGAAAGGACTGAATATTAAAGTTGATTTTTTTGTACACTATTACATATCAAAGTTTATTGAAAGTATACAGTATATGAAGGCTGATATATGCTTCCTTGATACTGTATTTTATGCATATTAGAGGTCCAGTAATTCTAGTCGGACGAAATATTTATTATTATTATTATTATTATTATTATTATTATTTAGACATTATACATTTATGTTAGGAGAAACTACGGTAGAATTTTGAACATTAATTATATTTCAGTTTGAAAGAATTTACAAATTTGCAATTGTTGATAAATGATGTTCGAAAAACTTCAAAATCACTGTTTGCAAGCTCCGACTGTGGATACCCCAAGATCGTGGGTTCGAATCCCGCCTCGGGCATAGATGTTTGTGTGTGTGATTTTAACTTAGGTGGTTAGGATAAATCATAATATTCAGTAATAAAGGAATCAGTTAAAGTAATTAAAAGCCCGCTTAGGGCGAGAAATATATATATATATATTTTTTTAAAAAAGTGGATAAGTGGTTAAGACGTCGGCTTGTTGAGTGAAAGAACCCGGGTTCGAATCCCGGCGGGGGTAAGTGATTTTATTCGTTTTGTATTCTTTCAAAAATACATTGCTATCTGTTCATATTTGTTATAATAACAGCTTTCTTTCATTTTTCGTAGATTATCTTAAATTAGTGACCATGGGTTAGTGGAGGTTAGGTAGGGTTATGTGCGGCCATGTATCTTTGCATTTTCGTTTCTTTCTTTCGACAGGGTGTATTAATGGCGCGACCGGGACGTTAAAATGACGAGGTTTTGTACCTATGAAATATATATGCACGCTTCTATCTCTTAGGTACCCGGTATCTGTTAAAATAATGGGTACAAAACGTCCGTTTCTTACCTTTTAAATAGTGGGTACTGTACTTAGGGTGTACCAAGTGGGCTATGGGCCGTCGTTAAACTTTTACTAGGAAAGTACCCTTGTGCACTATGTATAACATGTTCATTTCCCGGTCGATAATACCCTTGCAGTACAGAATATCGGGCCAATATTGTGCACTATTGGCCCGATATGCTATTCTGCATTATGGTGTAGTAGGGGTATATTATCTATGGTAGTATTATAATATTATTCGCATTACATGAAAGTTCCTTCATTAAAACATCAAGATTCATTTGCTAACCTTATGAATCTTTACGGCCTATGAATTTTGAATTTAATTTTATGGCCTAGACAACTCTGGTTCAGGTCGATGACATGATGAAAGAATTGGTAGAATGCAGAAAGTGAGAGGAAACGGTAGAACCCCGAGAAAACGCACTCACACGGTATTTGTCCACCACAAAGCCCACATGGCACGAGCCGGGATCAAACTGGAAACCCCACACACCAGAGGTAAGCGCTCTACCACTGAGCTACCGCGACCCATCATCACCTATGAGAAAATAACTATTTGTAAGAAAAGCGAAAGAGTTAGCAGACATTATCTCCCTTTCCCTCCACAAATAACAACATCCAGTCTATATCGTAAGATAATGTGTAAGAACAGTTTACTTATCTTTACAAAGCAATCCCTCAGTCCCTCCCCCGGTACAAATGTCTGAATTCAACACTGTTGGAATGTATGGTTATGCCCAT
>JAGDQP010027186.1:543-25234 GCA_022664845.1 Lepisma saccharinum
AGGTGGAGCTGAATGAAAGCAATTTGAATAATTGTTTTTTTTAATGTGCTTGTAGCACTGAACTACTACACCAATCAAGATTGTTTCGGCTCTGCTTATACACACCTCTGTTCGCTATTGTATTTCGTCCTTCCCCATAGAAAAACGCTTAATTTCAACTGTTAGGGAATTTAGATATAAGTACTTGGAGCAAGATCCCCTGTCCACCGCTCCTTAAGAAACTTACCTCTGCATATACACACACAATCGTTCGCCATTATATTTCGTCTTTGCCGTTAGAGAAACGCTTAATATCAACTACTAGCAAATTTTCATGTAAGTATACGAGAGACAACTACCCTGGCCCCTCGACAACTTCCCTTTATCCCTGCATGCACACTTTGACTACGTTTTGAACGACACCTAATGCATGTCTCTATGGTTCATGAGATATATTTTTGGCACGGGCTGGCAACACTGGCAACGAGGTTCCTGGGGAGCAGAAACATCCGCTGTATGTTCCTATTGTCTCAAACAATATTTATGACAAGTTTGATGCTGCTATGATTAACATAAAGGAAACTATTTTTAAAAAATGATAATTTTATAGAAGATAGGCTGGCAACATTACAAAGAGTGTTGCTTGGCAATTTAGACCCTTTCAATGTTTTTCTATTGTGTCGAATGATGTTTGTGCCAAGTTTGGCGCACTTAGGTCTAACTGAATGCAAGCAATTTAAACGTTAATTTTTAAGATATTTCTAGAAAATGGGCTAGCAACACCAATCAAGACGGTTCCAGAGGTCCTGAGCTAGTTTTTTCAAAATTTTTCGAACGACACCTCAAGCATTTCTCTACACCGTGTAGTTCCTGAGATTTGATTTCTGGACACGGACGGATAGACAGGACAGAATGAGTGGGATTATAAGGTGCCTTTTAGCTATAGCTTCGCTACGAAGGGACCTAAAAAGGAAATAAATTCTAATAAAAAAAATTATATTCGGTAAAATAAATCAGAATGAAAATTCAAAGTGACTGTTTTCCTGTTACATAAATTTGTATATGTTCCACATATTAGGATAAATACGCCAGCAAGAGAATTACAATCAAACGAGATTTTGCTGATAATCACAATCATCAATTACAAATACTATAATACTTATTTCTAATTACCAGCAATTACATTAAATCTCAATAAGTGGTCTCCAGCGCCACCGTTTCGATCTCGTTTTCACTTTGTATTTCTTGAAAAGTTCCGAGACCGTAAATACTGTATGTTGGAAATTTCCACTGCTAAGTTCCGATTCACCGGCTCATTTTCTCAACTGGTAAATTCGCAAGATCCAATAGCGAACAAGTACTGTATATATGTTCTGCTCTCGACTAAAATTTTAAACGAATTTACTAAACTGAATTTCGTATCCAGTTTCAAGTTCGGTAAATGTACGATATTTTTATCACTTATATAAAAGAGAAATAATCACTGCTCCAAATGAAAGCAAATACTGAAATAAATGTTACTTAATACATAAATTCCTGGCACATTGTGAGTTTGCAACATTACTTTCACAGAATGTTGTTACTGGAAAATGGAAAAGTAGCTTTTTATATACCGGTAGTAACATTGTAAGTTAATGACTGTGATTTAATATAATAATTATCTATAATTAGTAACGTTTATAATTAATTATTGTAATTGCGATATTAATTGAAATTTTCTTGTTAGCTTATCTATACTAACACGTGGTGTGACTCCTTGTAGTTAGACGTTGTTATTATATTCTAATGTCATAGCAACAAAGTAATTTTGAATTTACATTCTGATCCATTTCGCCAAAAATATGAGTGGTAGAAAAAACTCATAATAAAGAACATTCTTAAACATGAAACTTATAGTAAAAACAAGACGAAACAAAAAATATCCTGAGACGATAATTTTCCTTAGTTTAGGGGTTTGGCAAAATAGAAATAAGGAAAACGGGAATTCCTATTTAGACGAAAAACAGAAACAGAATGGCATTTTAAATAAATTTCTTGCACGCTTTTCGACACAATGAAATTCGGCCAAAGAAAGAAGACGTGAACTACGTTATTAAGTAAACGCACCAGTAATGGACACTTGAAGAGAAAAATTGTAAAATATTATTTTATTAAGGGTGGAAATTATTTCACCTACATGGGAAAAGTCAATATGGTAAAGTCAATATTATTCGCTTGTAATTGGTTTTATCTGATATTTCTGACATTATATTGAATTTGGTTACCCTTCTATGCATTGTGCTAAGCAAGTGATTAAGATATGAAATTACTATAACGAATGCTTTTGATGTTCTGCACTATTATGCATTACAAAATGTCTTTGTTTCAAGCATATAAATGGTCTAATCAACTATAACTTAGATCTGTTATGCAAAGCAGGGGGGGGGGGGGGGCTTCCCGGGCCCCTCCAAAAACTGTACCATTGTATAGTGGGTACAAAATGCCAATAGGTGGTTTAATGTACCCACAATTTTTTAGAATCAGTGACGGGTACAGGGATTCATATTTTACCATCGTTCTTTTTATTATTAATAATCTGTTTCCTCTCAAGAACTGGGAGGCAGAGAACCGCCCCTCTAAACCCAACCCTGGGTTTACCACTGCTCTAAAAAAAAAATGTGGGTACAAAATAGGCATTTTGTATCCACTATTCAAAGGTACAGTGTTTGCAGTGTACGGTGAAGTAAATTTTTGTCCAGTTTTCGACATTCACTGTTCATTATTGATTGATTTATTGATTGAGTTTATCAACGTCCTAATCAAGCTGGTGAGCTTCTAAGGACAAGACTTACAGTTTTTGGTAAGGTGGACTCCGAACCACTAGTTCAATAGTCCTCAGAGGAAATTGAACCCATGACCATGCACGCAAAAAGCGAGCTCGCTAAACTCTACGTCACTCCGAGGGCGAAATCATAATTCTGTTAGTTGTTTTATTTCAACTCGGTAATGATTATTTTACTCTTCATGTCCATAAGTTTGTCAGAAATTTTTTTGGTTCCCTTTCTTTGAATGATGGGCGCGGAGATGCCCATTAATGAAATGATTTGTTTTAGTATTGGATAGTATTCATTACAACTTAGAATTTGCATTTTTATGGCCACAAGGAATCTAAGGCTCAGGCCGAGATATGGTAGGGGAAAGGAAGTGAGAAGGAGTAGGACAGGTCTAAGTTGAAGGTGCCATCAGGGTAGGGTTGCCACCTGTCCAGTATTTTAGGTAAAATTTACGCGTCCCGTATTATCAGTGGTTGTCCCGTATTATAAGTAATAAATGCACATATTTTCAAAATAATAGTTTTAGCAAATACTTAGTGATGTACTCTTTTCTAACTGTTTACTATACAGACTGGTGACCAGACTCTCTTCACATTCTCAGACCCGAACATGAGACCTGGGAGTGATGATATAATATTCCCTACTTCTTCTTCCTCTAGTTAATAACACACTGAAAAAATAGCCGTGTTAATTCAACATTTTTCGGGGCCCTAGAGGGACCATCACTTTTTGTGTTAAGTCAACACCGTTTATTGTGTGATTTCGGTGATTCAACACTGTGATAATGCTAGCATAACAATCATTATAATGCTGAATCACCAAAATCAACACCGTTTGTTGTGTTGATTCAAAACAAAAAGTGGTGGTTACGCAGGAACACAGAAAAGTGTTTAATTAACAGAGGCCTTTTTTTCTGCAGTGCAGATACTAACCCCAACTGTGCTTATGACATTGAAATATCCATTTTACGCCCGCCAGTGCTTTCGAAGTGTAAGTATTGGCAAGCAATATATTTTCTGTGTGTTCTTGATTATTATGTAGGTTTTTAACTGTACGTGTGCCATACATTAGTACAGGGTGAAACTAGTTACTTTCAATTTAGGTTATTTCAGATTTGTATGATTCCGTATTTTTTGCCAAGTATCCCGTAATTTATTCATCAAAAGGTGGCAGCCCTACATCAAGGCATTTGCCTGGTATGAGTGAGGGAAAAACCTATTACAACCTCAATAACGATGGTTGTCTGCTGGTTTCGAACCCAGGGCTTTCGGAATGATCACTCAGTGGAATTTCATGAAACAATCAGATAATAAAAAAAAACAGCATTGAATATATAATCTTGTTTAGTACTCATATTCGAAACATCAGCAATGATCATTTAAATTACTTTGATTTGAACAGTAGACTGTGTATGTCCATTAGTGGAACATCCAGGTTTATCCGTTTCCATCACTGGTACAAAAGCAATGTTAGACAAGAAACGTTATTTGCTCTTAAACGGTGTACGTTAATGAAAGTAATGGGTAGAAATCACTACAGGAAAGCATGGAGAACGTGTAACATTCTCATTTGATCAATACATTTGAAACCTTATTTGAGTTAAAAATTATAAAGGTGAAAATTGTCCTTAAAAATGTCAATTACTAGTGCGTTTACCTTATACTTTCCTTTGTTTTTCTAGGAAACTTTCGTCCTTGTAATTTTCTGTTAAGTTTAGGTAAGAATAAAATTTTTGGTGTAAAGACGTCTATACATAAACCCTAAGAATTCACTTTCCATTTGCTTTATTTCAGTTACTATCAAGCATTCTCATACGAAGATTCCAAATAAGTGAGTTTTGTTTCAATTTAGATTTTGTACTAGTAATACAAATATTTTGATTTGAC
This sequence comes from Lepisma saccharinum, assembly GCA_022664845.1. Classification (NCBI taxonomy): domain Eukaryota; kingdom Metazoa; phylum Arthropoda; class Insecta; order Zygentoma; family Lepismatidae; genus Lepisma; species Lepisma saccharinum. The sequence goes on from JAGDQP010027186.1 coordinate 5,222, forward strand.
TTCATCTAAAGTTTATACCCAGTTCCTGTGGACCAGGTGGTAATGTCACAGACTTCGGATCGCCAATATGTAGGCACGCGGGTTGGAACCCCTTTGTCGACCATCCTGATTGAGGTTTTCCAGAGTTTCCCTTAGTTTTGTTAGGTGAAAACCGTGGTAGTTTTTATGTAAGAGCATGACTGCTAGTGCTCCTCTATCCCGATGTGTGTCAAAGTTGCCTAAATAGCAGAAATTTCAGAAAATTGGTAGTTCAGTCGTTAAGGTAATTAATACAATGATATATGAAGAAGGTTTTGTAAGATTTTTATGAAACCAGCGCTAACAGACAAGAGTGCTACGAAAATTTCGTTTTCTTTTGGCTCGAGTTCTTCAAATTACGTGTCTAGCAAGTTAATATTCCAAGTGAGAAAAACTAAGGGCTGCTGCAGACAAGAGATACATAAACTCTCAACGACCAGATGGTCATTCCTTTTACACAATATTCTGCTGTACAAGTTAAAACATACGTAGAAAAAATATGGTAGCCATCCTAACCTGAAATCGAAACTTGATCTCGAGATAGTGGATTAAGTGCTCTACCAATTATGCTAAAGCGAAACTACTAAAAAATTGTGCACAGTACGTGTTTCCCTAACTTCAGATGCACCAACTAGATTCAACTGGTGTCGAAATCAGAAGCATTCCACTTATAGAAATTTTCTCTTGAAGAATCTTCTGCAAAATGAATAGAAATGTAGAAATTAAGGACTTTGGTGCAGAAATGGTGTAACCCACACTACAAAGTTGCTTAGGAAAACGGACGGCAAGTTTCTGGTACACAGTAAATTAAGTATTATTATCAACAAAACTACTAAAGACACTTAGGGTAATATTTTGGCATATCAATCTTTCTCTTTATTTGAATTGCACCATTTCTGCACCAAGCTCCTCAATTCCTTGCACACAAAAGGCGTCTATGTAGATGACAGTTGACAAATGCAGACAGAGACAAACTAGTCACCATCATACCATGGAATTTGATGAAGCACTGGACCGGCAAAAGCAGACCGCCCCTAGGATATGCGTGTCCGCCTTATAAGTCGATTTCAAAATATCTTATTAGAATGATGTGCTAACGTCATGTGTGTTTATTGATGAAGATTTAGAACAGATTCCTAAGTATTGTCGTCATCCTAGCAGTATACATGAAATTCGTTGTTTTCCAGCACCTACTGTTTACGTCCATTTGTGTAAAATTTACCATTCCATTCTTCTCAATCCATTTAACTTATTTCAGATGTTCGTTAGATCATTCTTGCATCTGGTTGAGTAAATTATTATTTATTTTTTTTTGCAATTAGTAACATTATTTTCTGTCTATATTACGGCGTATTATCCCAAGCGCGGGGCCCGGTGAAAGGGCTCCGCCTGTTCTAAGGACGGTACTGGGCAATAGAAACCGGGGTTTGATTCCCCTCTACGACGGCGACCGAATTTTCTGTTCATTATTTAACTCAAGACTAATTTACAAATGCTGCGGGATGATTTGACTTGTGGAGTAATACTTGATGAACAGCACACCGTACCGTACACATAATTATTCAATAAATTTTAGAGATTTAATTTTTATATGGTCAACTCCCACGCTTGGTTCAGCAATTAAGATCGCCGACTTCCAATGCGTACTGGAAAGTGGCGCAGTTCAAATCCTACACACGACAGCCATTCTGACAAGATTTACCATTCAAATGTTGGTATGGTACATAGGCTCTGGTACATAGACATCTTCCAATTATTGTTCCAGGAAGAGTGCTCGCGATTCCTCCAATATGTGACGGGCGACTAAAAATGCTTATTCGTGAAATAGAAATTATAATTTTTGAATTGAATTCAATTTGTTTCTCATGATTAACCAAAATATAAATTTTACGATCAACTTATATCCTAAAGCGACACATAGTTTCTTCTTAAATGTTTTCTAGTTTCGGCAATCAGAATTATTCCTAATTACTGTAATCCATTTTTTTTTCTTCTTAAAATTCAATCGTTTATACTAATCGGGTCTTCCTAGCTATGAACTGCAAAGAACATGCAAGTATTTGAGTTCCGTCTGCTTGGAGCAAGGTCACACAGCGTCCTTCTGGATAAACTGGGTGGGGCAGGTTGGGTTTGATGGCTCCTATAAAAGGGAAAACTCGCATTGCAATGCTTGTAGCACTCAACAGAGACAGCACAAGACACTCAGCCAAAATGTACAAGCTCGTAAGTGTTGCTCTCTCATTGTTGGTTCAATGTGTAATCATTATTCTTCGATTACAACTCAATAATGAGGACTTCTGCTCTCGCTCCCAATCTGTAGTCGTTTGGAAACGAACATTTTATATTCATTTAGGCAACTAGCGCAAAATTCATTAAAAATATATATATTTTTTGGACTTCGACTTTCATAAAATAGTACCGAAACTGATGGAAGAAACCGTTGAAAAAATATACAACTAAAGTATCGCTGTATATTCAAAATTCAACACGTACGAGATCGCATTGAGAAAGACTACCAAGCGACAATAAGAAATATAAAACCATTGGAATACTACTTTAAATAATTACATTTGCTATGCAGTTTCGAGAATTTTTTTATTCAATCGGAGTTTGCGGGCAGAAAGAAAATACATTTACTGACCAACAGGGTCAATGGATTATTTCTTTGAGAGTTGTGAAAGAAGAATCATGATTACCTATAAAATAGTATAATTTTAGAAAAAATAGAATAGTCAGAAATAGTCATTTTATATTAATGGTCTCTTTTAATATTAATTGTTATCTTTTAATAGCATTATTCACTAATAGAATTTTAAAAAAATATTAACAGAAAATAGAATTACTTAAATATATTATTGATTTCGTTTGAAACGGAAAAGAAGTTAACCTTATAAATTTCTTTTTGTTCTATTTCTACAGCGTATGATTCAAAAGCAAAACAAAAGATATATTTAATAAGAAATTCAAATTAAACGTTATCCCACTAAAGTCAGACAAATAAATTGCATTGGGTAACTTTCTAAAATTTTATTTTTATTGGTTTGATAACGAATCGTTGTGACAGTAAATATATAAGCTAACCTTGTATTGAACATTTATGAAATCAAATGAGGTACAGTCAGCGTCAAACGTTTGTACTCAGTCGTAAAATTTGTTTTCCAATTAGCTTCTAAATGGATAAATCGATTTGAATACAGTTTTTTGTAACTTACAGAAAATCACATGTTACAGGAAAGTGTGTTCAAATCGGTTAATGCTTTCCAAATTTATTCGAAAAAGAAATTTTACGACTTGGTACATACTTTCGGCGATGGCTCTACAAAAAAAAAATACGTTGAATTGCCCGATAAATATCTTCATCAATACTTACCTTAGTTTAGACAATAAATTTGTATAAACTTACATCATGCCTGTCAAATTTTCGAATCTATATTCTGTTTTTCAAAGATATTTTTTTTAACAATAGATTTAACTGTCTATGTTAAGAGGGACACGTATACAACGTTTAAAGTTAGAATTGTGTAGATCACGTAATATTATATTGTAAAATTGTAAAACGAATTTGAAATTCTTCTTTTTTTAATTTGATTAGCTTTTCTAAATAAAATGGAGTCGAGAATTAGGTAACAGCTAAATTATAGCCAACCTAACCTGTATTGTGTTCAAAATATTATCAAGTCATTTAAACAAGCAGAGAAAAAGAGAAAATCTAAGAATATTTTTCTTGGAAAATTGGGACTATAAAAAAATAAAATAAACTACTCTAATGCAGAATATTTCCTGATATAAATAATTAAATTGATTGTTTAACATTCTTATGTTCGATATCGACAACTCAAGATTATAAAATTACATTACTCTAGATTCTAGGTTTTTAAAGATTATCATTTCACAATTTACTATAAGTTCGTACAAGTTTTAAAGAAGTTCTAAATCGTCTCAATTAATTAAAAACAATAATAATTTAACAAAATAAATTTATACATGAATAAAGAGAAAAGCATGGGGTGCGTCAATTGAAGAATTTATAAAGTGATTGTATATGAGAGCGCGCCGCAAGCTTTTCTTTTTAGTCATGCATAATTTTTTAAAGTAATTTTCTTCAGAACACAAATATTTTTTTACTTTTTAATACGAATTGTTTTTTGTTTTTTTTTAAGAAAGGCATGTTTTTAGAAAAGCTCTTTTTATTATTATTTTTTTCGAGTTGTTACGGTGTTCGGATACTTTTGTAAGCTGATGTTTGGCTACCCAAATCCTAAAATGTTCTGCAACCAGCCAAACTCAACATCGTTGCTAGCTAGTATTTATTTTAGGATAAAAAAACTTAAAAAAATATAAAATACTTTTAAAATATATAAATACATAGAAATATATAAAAGTAACAATGTAACATTGTATTGTCACCCGACTTACTTCGCTGTGAAAATTTCATTATCGTATGACGTTGGAGAAATGAGTTAAATTAACATTGCAAGATTTGAAGTCACGATGAACCATTGTGAGTGAAGGAAAAGCATGTAAAAAGGAAACGGTGTATATATATCATCGCTGCATTTATCACAAGATATTGCAATATAACTGACTAGTTTTTAATTTGCTACTTATCACAGTAATCTACATTATTTACCTGACTTCCGAATTCTTTCTTTTCTGATGCTGAAAGTAGAAAGAAGTGTTCTAAATCTTTAAGGTTTACGTATGTTATACTGAAAATTCAGTATGTAAATAATATTTAACTGATAAAAAGATGTTGCAAAATTATTTGAGCAAATCGGTACTATTACATACACAAACACAAACACTGAATAGCATTGAGTGTTACGGATCTTGTATATGGCGTTTCCAGGATGGGCGTAAGCTATAGTTTTGGTATCGCCCATACATACTATCCTAGTATACGGATATTAAATAAGGAATTTCTGTAATCGCCCCCGTCCCTTCCACCTTAAAGATGAAATTGAAAACTAGAATATTAATATGAAGAAAGTTTAACTGAATGTATATTTAAAATATAACAAGTTCCGCCCTTCCCTTCTCCACAATAAACAAAGTGTGTTGTAGACGAGTGTTCCCAACATGTATTCCGTGGAACCCTGGGAATTCACGAGTCAAACTGTGTACTTTTCCTCGCATAAAATAAACACCCAAAATATTTATTTTTATTGCCATGATCTCATTCATGTTAATGCAAGAAATTCCAATTTCCTTTTAGTAGATAGATTATAGGTAGGTAGATTATAGTAGATAGAAAAATCTAATATATTTTGTTCGTACAATGACATGTAAACGTATACTTACTGATAGATAATCATATGAATGTACACTCAGAAGATGGTGCACAAATGTACACATTCTTGTAATTTGCAAAGGCCGTAAATAAATTCAAACGCTTCGCAGCTCTGCTGGCTTTAAAAAAAACTGTTAATCGGTCATTTTTGTGAGTCTAACAATGTACTACAATAGTTTTAATCGGTGAAAGTCCTGCGAAGAATTTATCTTATAACTCTTTCTTACAATATAATATGGTCGTGTATGTATTGGACTTCTCCCACAGCTGATGAAACTAGTTATTTATTTCCCATTGTCGTTCCTTGACTAGGCCTATATGTTTTCAATATATTTAATGGGTGATATATCTGTTTCATATGTCAATCACGATGTCAGGAATAAAAAGAATGTTATTGAAATACAATTTATTTTTCTTTTCAGATCGTTTTCTTCACCATCTTGGCCGTTGCCGCCGCTGGCATCGTCTCCCCCATCGCCTACAGCGCCTACCAGCCAGCAGTTGTAGCTCAACAAGTTCCTGTTGCTGCTGCCTATTCTGCTGCTCCCGTTGCCGTTCCAGCTCCCGTTGCCGTTTCAGCTCCCGTTGCCGTTCCAGCTCCAGTCGCTTACAACTCTGGCTACGCTGTCTCCTACGCTGTCGAGCCTGTTGAACAGCACGGATACAGAATCGCTTACTAAAAAGACTGTATATTAAAAAACTACACATATTTAATTCTGCACTCTTCAGTTCAGCAATAATAAAAGGCATCCTGCTTTAGCAAATATACTGTTTTCTTTCCATAAAAAAATGTCTCCTGTTTTCTTTTGTATTCATAGTACTTTTAGTAACTCAAAGGTCAGAAAGGTATTGTCTATAACATTTATACTGTAATTTGGGTAAGGAAGAGGAAAGGTAGTCCTCTTGGCCTTACTTCACGGTACATCCCCTTATAACCGAGAAAAGCTAGAGCCAGGAAGAATGAGTTTGAGAACCTTATGATTACGACGTGAACTCAGTTTTGCTGAGCTACACTGTAAAAAAATACACTTATTTTGCACTTTCTGTGAAAAATTTTGGAATTTGCTTTGTCTTGTCTCAGAAGCGTAAGAACATAAGTAATGTGTATATACATTATTGGAAAGTTTCGATCGTTTAAAGATCAGTTTTTGAAAGCATGCCTGGGATCTCGTTATGACGATTCGTGTTATGACGATTTAGCACAAAAAGTGATAGTCACGCTCGAACACAGAAAAGTGTTAAATTAACACAGGATCTTTTTTTAATGGGTGAACAAACTTTTTCTTTTCTGTGTAGGAAGTAATTTAAAAAATGGCGCAGTGTGGATAGAACCTACATCGTCTCTGTTATTACTTTATCCAACTGTGCTACGAAGATCAATTTAAATTTATTACATTTTTTTCGTAAGAAATTTAATGCAGAAGTGTGTGCGTCAGAGTTTGTCAAGATCTTTATTCAAATTGTGTACCTGAACTGTACTTGAATAGGTATGTAATCAATAAAAAAAAGGTAAAGCTATTTCCTGTGAGATACGCACGCGCCGTGAACGGTGCATGGGGAATATAGAGGTAGCGTTCCACATTTTCTTGACCTACGGTACGAATTGAGGTGGGGCGGTCAGTCCTACGCTCGACCGCCTTTACCTTCCCAAGGCGCCCAGGAATACCAAGGACACTCTGGTACTCAATTTGATAGGAGGCTAATCGTATGCAAGATTATAATTCTATTTATAACTTACTTCAGAGGTCCCCATTGAATTTGTCATTTCGGGGGATGTTGGAGAATATATTCATCCTGCATACTTGTACTTGTACGTACGTTGTAAAATTACAGAAGCTAATGGTGATAACTTAGAAGTATATAAACCAGCAGTGCAAGCTGATGTTGTAGCGCAAGTAAATAACTTCCTTCATTCTATGTTCAGTCAAGTTAATGTATATTTAGATGATAAATTAATTTCTTCCTCTTCTGGCTCATAAGCTATTCGAGCTTTCTTGGAGTAGAAATAGGATGATAATCTTGCATACGAGAAGACTCAATAGCAGTTTGATTCATGGGGACAGTTTGTAAATCAAATTCATTAGTACAACACTCTTTACTTGATGTTGAAAGGAAAGACATTTTATCACCTAACTAAAAATATAATTCTCAAGATAAGACTTTCTTTGTTTTCTTTTTCTTCTTTCTTTTGTTAATAATTGGTGGTCCAATATGTTTAGGAAGAAGAAGAGCTTTTCGTCTACGCATCCGTCGTCTACCACTACCACTTAGCAACTGATTAATTTTATTTTCCGCTTTTGTTCTTAAAGATAAACCCGCCTGATGAACTCTACTTTTAACTGATTCTTTAAATGGACGATTTTCTAATACATCTCCCGCAATTTGCATTCCTGTTTGTAAAGCTTGTCGACCAACTGCTTTATCTCCTTCTTTAATAAGTGGCATAGCAAATCGAGAGAGACCTCGAAATAACCCCCCTAATCCATATCCACGCTGATAAACTGGTCCAGCAAAATAAGGGATGCCTCTACCATGAAGTGGAACTTTCATTTTCACGAGTGTTGTTGAAAGCAAAGTGTTATGGTCAATGTCCCGGGTGCGAATGAGATATTTCATCCTGCATTGTCCTTTAGTAGCATTTCAATTGTGTCAAATGAAAGTTTACTTAAGGGAAAATAATGTACCTTCTGAAATGTTATTGTCTGTACTTTACTGTGATTAGTATCAGACATGGCTACAATACGTAGTAAGGGTGCTTTTGTATCACCTACAAACTGAGGTTGTATAAGGTCAATGTATACAAATACTTGGTGTGGATACCCAATGTCAATGTAAGGCTGTTTTTGTGCTCCTTTTGATTTTAATAAATTAATGCCAGGTTCGAAACCTAATTGTAAAGCAAGTATGGGTGAAAGATAAAGTGATTTAATGTTTGTATTCGTTTTAATAGTAACAGTATTTGAAAAATCAAAGTAAATTAAGGTTGGAGTGATTTTATTAATAACCTCTAACAAAGACGGTATAGGAGAAGAATATCCTGGCGATATTTTATATTTTACATTATCACCATCTACTGTTTCATACCACGTAATATTTTAACCTTCAATTACATTATAGTAAGTTAAGGGTATCTGAATTTCACTAAGTCCTACCATCCATGATGAATTATTAAGATGATTATGATGATTTAAGATATTTAAACAAATGTGCTGGATGAGTATTGCTATATGTTTTTGTACTAGCATTCGAACTAAGTGTAATGTAAAAACTATCATTCGTACTTTCCAAAATCATTTCTTCTGCTTAAAGTGAAGTGTAATGTTTGAAGTACCAAATTGAAAAGGCAAGTTTTCTCCCTGTTCATCCTTTAAGTCCACATGTAGGGTATCAAAATATTTCTTTTCTACTTTAACATAATGTGGACGGTCAAATACAGAAGAATGCATTTTACCATATTGATACAAATAGATACTAATTTTACGAAGGAGTTTACCTAGGATAGGTTGATATTTTGCAATGTCAAGACAAACATTAATTTCAGAAGAAATATTATAATCGATGTTACATTGAAATGGTGCACTAACGTTGATAAACATAGGTTTTCGTTTTTCAGATTTCGGTTGAAAATGTACCCCAACTATTTCTACATGTGGATTATTTGAGAATCCTAACAAATTTTCTAAACCACTAGTCATTCCCACAACATACTGTTTTCTGTAATCTCGTTTATATTTCATGAAAAGTGGATTTTTATCTTTATCATAGTAAAATGAAAAAATATTATATTTTTCAGTAGTATCAGCATTATCTTCCTTTTCAATATTTTCAATTATAACGGAAGTATCATCACTTTCTGCCTGAATTTTTTTTATTATCAATACTAATTTGTAATACTCGATGAAGTCTTCTAAAAGAGACAGTAATATATTAAAGCATTGTTTACTTTTAGTTCGGAAAATGCATCCACCTTTACATCTCAAAGTAATTCTCTGATGCAATGAAACACGTTGTTTAACACAATGCACTGTTAAAAATTTTCGGAGACTTTTCTGAAGTAAGCTTGGCAACTGCAGCTGCCTCAATATTTCCTATAACTTGGCTAATAAGAAACAGCCATCTCGCAGGTTTCAGGAAAAAAAATAAACCGGAAGCAAGATTTGAATTCAGGTTGTTCAATTAGAAGTTCAGCTAAATTACTTAGTGACTGGGCTAAATTCTCAGAAGAAGAAAACAGTAGTTAGAACAGATGGAGTGGCAGAAGTGCGTTGCATGAACCCCGAAAACTTAAAGTTACTCCAAAGCTTTAATCACTTTTCTATTTGTCAATTAGGGATCACAACTCCCATTCACGGAGCAAACAATTTTCCATTTCTGCTGAAGTGCGTGATTAAAATAGCGGCAGCAAACTCTTGATCAGAATTGCATGTTTTCTTATGATAAGGAACCATTTTTTCTTTCAGCGCATGTACGAACATCACAAATTGAGAACTTCTAATAAAGTAAACGAAATCTCTCAGTGCTTTACTGAAACTACTGAAAAAAAAATGCAATTACTAACATTAATCTGGGCCCACGGTGGCTCAGTTGGTAGAGCGCTCACCTCTGGTGCTAGGGGTCGTCGGATCGATCCCGACTCATGCCATGTGAGCTTTGTGGTGGACAAATACCGTGTGCGTGGGTTTTCGCGGGGTGCTCCCGTTTCCTCCCACTTTCTTCATTCCACCAATTCATCCCATCATCATCCATATGGCCTGAGCCATAGTTGCCTAAAGGCCTTAAAATAAATTCAATTACTAACATTAATCTACCGAACAGCCGTGGCTTAGTGATAGAGCGTTGACTTAGGATTCGGGAGTCGTGGGTTTAATCCTAGCGGCCGACCATACTGACTGAGGTTTTTCCACGGTTTTATTCAGTCACACCATGCAAATGCCGTGACGTATCTTCAACTTAGACCCTTGCCGACACCTTCCCTATCGTTGCTCCTTTCCTATCCCGGCCTGAGCTTAGATGCCTAAAGGCCACAAATAAACATTACTGGACGGATCAGGGCACTTCCCAAAACTAAACTAACAGTGTGTCTATGCCTTTTTTTTTTCATCATTGTCAGATAAATAAACATTTTATTTTGTTTTGTCCATTTTACCAATAATGTTTTCCCACCAATAATGTTTTACAAACATTGCGTTATAACCTGTTCTGGTTATAATGCAATGTTTCTAAAATTCGGAACCATCCATGCTTCACCCGGAATTCGAACCCGAAGCTTCCCGGACTGATGTCTAAGACCTCACGAGCACGGAGGATGGTTCACGTTGGCAGTTGCATATATCATATATTGCTGATCACTACAATGACACACTGAAAGTTCACAGAAATCACTCATGTTATCACGTATGTCAAATAAATAGTGAACAAATTGTTCTGATTTCGGAAATTTCACTCAGAAATTTGAGTGATATTACCATGAGAAATCATCCAATTTAAGAAAAATTAGTTGCATCACCATTTTATAAAAAAGTTATATTTCGTACGTTGGTTCTTAAGTGTCTGAGGATATCAGAACAACTTAGACAACGTTCTGCGCTTAATTCCCAGAGGTGACAATATTTGCAACATGGCGGATGACACTTTTTAATCGCGCAGCTATGTACGAAAGGAAACCTATGTTTCCCAACTTACAGGAAAATTTTGAAGTAGTTTAGTTAGTGGCAGCGGATTTTCCCGCTCATACCATGCAAATGTGAATGTGGTATCGTATCCTCCCGAAGTCCACAATTTTCGGGGGAGAAGGAGTTAAATATAAGGTTGCAACTTTTGTAAACTGAGTGTCTGCATACAAAAGCTCATGGTGTTGAATCACACCCCTTATTTTTAATGTGAGTCTGAACATGGCTAATTACTCTTTTAAAAAATCAGGATTTTGGGCTTAAATACTGTATCTCAAATGGGTCCACACGAAAAGTCTGAAATTTGGTGTCAAGGAAAACTTTACGTTAGCAATTCACACTAAAAATGGCAACTTTAATTTTCAAGTACTTTGGTAAAGAAAAGGTAGTTCATGATGAGAGTTAAAAATGCGCGTTTCAAGTAGTGTAGTAATATGAAACTATATCTACAGTAGAGTCTCAGTACTCCGACATGGCTCTCTATAATCGGAAAAGGCCCGGTTTCATACGTGTCGGTCTACACAGACTCTACACGCAAAACCCACTTGCACTGACCAAGCTACTTTGAAATAAAAGTTGCAATTTTTACTGTGAGTTGGGCACATACAAAGTTTCCTTGACACCAAAAGATTTTCTCATGAGGATCCATTTGAGATATTTAAGCCCGAAATCCGGAATTTTTCGGGAAAGGGTCACGTTTGAACCTCCCATACAGAAAAAGAAATGTGATTTATGCGGACACCTGTTGGTAGCTCTAAACATTACAGAAAATTGCTGCTTTATATTAAACTCCATCACAAAAAACAGAGGCCTTGATGAAGATACTATATTCACATTCGTATGGTATGACGGAGATCCACTTGCACTGATTTTCGAAATAAAAGTTGCAATTTTTACTTTGAGTTATCCACATACACGGTTTCATTGACACCAATATTCAGACTTTTTCATGAAGACCTACCTGAGACATTTAAGTTCGAAATCCCGTATTTTCAATAAAGGGCCATGTTTGAACCCTCGTAGAAGGGAAACGGTGTAATCCAACGACATTATTATTATTATTATTATTATTATTATTCATGCAGAATTACAAAAATATTCAGCCTTATATTCACCCGGATTTTTTAAAAAATGCAGCCTTTACAAAAATATATTGGTTTCAAAATCTAATTTTATACAATTCGTTACACATTTTCAGCCTAATTTGTAGAATAAAGGAATTCATTTTTAAGAAAAAGTGCTTCCAGATCGTGAAAGTACACTTCAAGAGCTGCACAACAGTTATTGTTTCATCTTTCTAGCTCTTCTGGTTTTTGATATATTCAGGTTTCTTTATATGGCTACGGAAGCAAAAAAGCCATCCGCCATGTTAGAAACATGGTCGGCCCGGAAGAAATAAGCTCAGAACATTTTTTGATATCCTCAGACATGTAGGAAGTCATGTACAAAAAATAAGACTTTTCCAAACTAGTGATGAAACCAGTGTTGGATGATTTGACGGGGAATGACCCATAAAGAACTTTCAGCAGAAATAGAACAACTCTACATCAATATTTCTAATTTTACCTAACATTAATGTTCTTTACCTGTTTATATTTGTTTCATTAACCATTAATAAATCGGCTGAACGGGGGAGCAGGGCCTACCCACTACCTATCTGAAGGAAAGTGTCATCAACAAGCATTCGTCCGCGGATGTCCGCCACTGCGGAAGGGTCTTCTGATGATTCGTTATCGGATAAAAAAGAAATAGAACAAAATGATAAACAATATTGTGGTTTCCCTATGCCTCTTTAAGTGTGTAATAAATACGTCGTTCAGATTTAAAGTAGTCAAGATTCGTACTACTTTAAAATCGTTTTATTAGAAAGAGAAACCCAATTCCCGTGTCCAGTCGGTAACTTCATGGACTTAGGATGGGCAATGCGGAAGCATTTGGATTAGATCCCGCTGCTGCTCATTCTGACAAAGATTTTCAAGAGTTTCCCTCAGTTTCATTACGCCAATACTTGATGGAACTAAAGCCGTTACGTCTCCAGCCTGCACCCAGAAGAGTGATCGCAATTAGTCATAATTTCTCAGACATGACTGGGTTAGGCCCAAAGTTGGCGGTTTAGCTTATAAAAAATTAAATAGCTAGAGTTTGGAGTATAAGCTATTGGTATTCTAGACACCTCAAATGGTGCAATCGAAAATTGTGTACAGAGCTTGGAAATGCACTTTTGGCACAATTTAAAGAGAGTCGACCTTTGTAATTTTTTAACGATTTAGATCAGCTAGAAATGTTTTTATTCATTATGTTACAGGCGTCCCCCGTCTCGTAAACTAAAATTTTGATTGGTTAGAAAAATTTTGGATGTAATAAAATTCCATTATCAATCTTTAGATGAATCTTTATGAACTAATTAAATAATTTTATCGTTTTAATATTATTTATTTTAATAAAACAATGTTTCAGTGGTAAACCTTATAGAAATTAGTGTATTCCAACAAAGTAAGTGTATAGAGAAAATAAGTGTATCAAGCTCTAGATCAAAAAGTAGCAAAGCCTTCTCTTGAAATTAAAAGAAAGAATAATACGAGTAATTAAGTACATTTGCATCCTGTCTTCCTTAGTGAGGAAAGTACAGCACGTGCTAATACTATTAAAAACGGAAAGGGAAACCAAAATCCTGCCTTCCTCATTTTCTTTCCCTCTTTAATTCAGACAGCATACTATAGCACCGCTATCCTTAAAATTCCTTCTACACAGCCGAGAGCAATAAATGTCAGCGAGAGCAGGTTCAATTAAAAACAAAAGCTACCGCGTTTCTGAAGTATGTGGGAATTGCACCATTTGTGAGCAAATAAGACCAGATTTCCTGCTTTGGAGCAGTGAGACTGCGGGTGTGGCTCATACAATCGATAGCTTCAAGGCCGGAGAAGGTGAAGACATGAAATGTATAAATACACTGTGCACCGCTGGGTTGCAGCAATCAACTGTTAAATCACAAATTCGTACAAAATGTTCAAGCTGGTAAGAAATACAATTTTATTTGGTATTGTGACCCAAAATGTAACATTGGTTCAAATATTTTTTTTCTCTAAAATTTCGTTTTCGGACTACGGGTTTGAACCCTAAATGTGACAGAAATGAAGATTTCAGATAAGTTTTGAATAACAAAAGCAACAATTTCCTGTCTCAACTGATAATTAGACAACATGTTTTAATTATTAACTAAAATGTTTATGATTGATTGAATTGTTATTAACGTTCTAAATGAGCTGGTAAGCTACTAAGGACGGGACATACAGTTTAATGTGGGCTCCGAACCACTTGTGTCCCCACCGGGAATTGAACCCGGTATTCCTTGATTACAAGACAGCGAACGTTACCACTCACCCACCGGGGACACAAAAAAATGTTTATGAAAATAACTGTTTATAATTCTGGGTTGGGTAGAACAGTATTCCATCAACCATTGCAATTAGTTTATTTTAATGATCACGTACGAAGGAAGGGGGAAGTGGCGGTCCTGAATGGATTGAAAATACTTTCCTAGCATTCAATTAGACCGTCTTAGGAAAAAATAAACACGACCACAATCAATATCCTGTGGCGCACTGAGCAAGTGTTTGAATCTTGAAATCAGGCAGTTTTAAGATTACAGTTGTCTCTAATACTGAGTACCGTTTTCCCTATTTGTTTTTCTTTTACTCAATCATATTCAAGAAGAAATGCTAAAACGGGAGTCTACATCAAACGTCTTTCATCTGAAATGAATTATAATTGGGGCTATAGTGTAACACGTCAATTGTGAGTCAACTGCAAGCAATTGCACTATTCATTAATTGAATTATAGTTTTGAATTATCTTATTTGAATTATAGTTTTATTTATGGGCACAACTTACAACTTTCGTTCTAAGCCCGTCTCCCTCCGCAATCACTCTTCCGGAAACAGAGGTGGAGAAGGTAGCAGTCAATGCCTTAGTTGAGGAACTATCCCAGGATTCACTTGGTGAACTAGGCGAAACTCTGGAAAACCTTATTCAGGATGGTCAACAGGGAGTTCGAATTGCAACGGCGAAATGCGAAGCCTGCGACGTTACCGACAGGTTCACCTCTGCGTGCAACTGTTCAAACTAACCCAAAATATTTTTAGTTATTACTTTAGAGCGAGTTTCACACAAACTATAAAAAAGTTTCATTTTCACACTTGGTACAAAAGGAATATTAAATTTTATTCATCAATTGCCTCTACACATCAGACTAAATACTATGTAATGGTTTTAATAAATGCTTTTCTGTGAACTTTTCCAGGTTCTTTTCTTCGCCCTTTTGGCTGCTGCCTATGGTGGTTTGATCGCCCCAGCTCCTCTTGCTTATAGCGCTCAACTTCCTGTTGCCCCTGTTACTTATGCTACAGGAAACATCGTCACCTATCATGTAGAACCAGTGGAACAACACGGCTACAGAATTGCCTACTAATTTAACTGAAATAATGGTTGTTATTTACATCGCAATAAATTAAATTAAATTGTAAAGAATTGTTTAAAATTTATTTATAATCTCACCTAAAATCTACAACCGACGAAATTTCTCAAAAACCTCAGCCAAATTCCTCTTGTGGGACCTTTCTTATGCATCTCTCAGTGGATTGTTTCGTGATATGAATGGGGAAAAGTAATTTCCCAACAATCCAATTTCCTTTCGTTTTTAGGCTTCAGCAGCAAAAGCTGGGAAGCCCTAAAACACCGCTCTGTCAGTCTATCCGTCGACAACTTTCAACTCAGGAAGGGCTACGAAGGTGGTTGAGGTGTCGTTGTAAAGATCTCGGCAAGGCGAGATCAGAGCCGCAAAGGATAAACTGTTTCGAGATAAAGCGAGTGAGTGGGGGTCAAGGCTGGAGCTTGGATATTTGTAAGAGGGGGGAAACTTTGATTTTGGTGTCCCCTTCGAAGTAGCCAAAGGCGTACGAGAATAGAAGTACATGTTAATTTATTATAATTTTATTTCTTTTTTTCATTCAATAAACATGTTTTGTTATACTGTCAAAATCTAAGATTAATAAAGGACATTAATAAATAATTACCTTTTTAAACGCATAATAGTGGATATTGCATTATAGTCGCACCCCGTAAGGTTTCGATATATTTCATTCTATGCATAAAAGTTACAAGATTTGCGAAGAAATTAAATTGGTCGATTCATAGCAAATAGTCTTTAAAAAGAAATAAAACCGACTTCAAAGAAGTGAACTAAAATTTTTAAAGTAATATTTTCAAATTTGAAAACTTTGAAGACGGTACAAAATTATAAGCTAAAACAAATAATCATTTAACTTTGTAGCAAGTTATGGGTAGTTACTATATATGGTTAGTAAGTTCCAGGTAATAGCTGACTTTTTAGTAGATTTTAATGTAGCTCCGAATCCAAAGATGTGGATTTAAATCAATTGAAAATAAATAAATTCACTTCTCAGTGTCTCTTTGGAGTTTTACTTGTATTTGAAAACAAAATATAATCGAAATCGGACCATACGCTGAGAAATTGTGATTAAACATTCGTTAAGAAATGCTTCACATGCACAGATTGAAATTGGATTATTTTACGTCGGTTAAAATTTAGGTATCCAAAACATTAAAGCAAGAAAAGTATTCTCTTTGTTTGGACTACTGAGAAACATGTTACCTTGTTATGTTTTATTCATGAAGCTTTTTTTTATTTCGAGTATCTATCTGGCATTTAATAAAATTACAAACTATGTACCTCCTTTATTTGATCTTTCATGAGAGTTTCCTTTGTTCTGTGACCATAAGTATAATGATAACATTGAAGATCATACTACCTCTTCGATTGTTTTGCTCGCTTTGTTCCTGTTCTCTGGTCTTGATGACAATTTTGGGCATATTTGTTCACTTTACTGAAAACGTAACTGATGAATAATATCAGTATTTTCACTGTACCATATAGCGGTGATAGTTTATTCATCCCTACAATCTCTCTGTTAGACATTCTGTCGAGAAAACTGTTGCCCTATACCTACGGAGAAAAACTTTTATTAGAAGTGAATTATACCTAATGAAGCCTTAGCGTTATCTGATAAAAATAAACAGCACCAGCGTTACCCAGGGACCGGCAAGAAAAAACTTACTGACATCTTACGCATTTGGCCGCCTTGCCTGAAATAAGATCATATGACATAGTTGAGGAAAAATATTCGTTTGAAACGATCTGCTATTATATCAGGGAAATATTTTACATACAGAATTTATTCAAATAAATCAATATAGAAAAACACAGCTTTCTGACAAGGCTGACTATATTTTAATAACACAAAGAAACTCAAGTATCACAGTTCCGGAAGTATACACTACAGCCTCCTTCGGACTGCACTCTATTGTCATAATATCCATGAAAGAGTTAATAAAATATGTTGCAACTAAATTTTATTTCTTTAGCAAAACATAACAATAAACACATATAATTGCTTGAAGAAACGTAAATGTTCAATATAAGAGGAACCTTCCGCGGTGAGATACTTCATCATAATGACTAAAAATCAAGTACTATGAAAATGCAGTAAATGAAGATTCTGCTTGGGATTTTTTTTTTAAATTTAATATCAATACCAAGCAGCAGCAAACATTGGATACGAAGCTGCTTTGTCTTTTATATTTCATTTCTAATTTTCATCCCCCTAAAATTTCATGGTTTCATCAATTACAATGGGGATTTCAACTATACTTTTTATTAGCTAAACAGAGTAACCAAAGATGTGAAGAACCATCATATTTTCCCCGCATCTTCTAAAGAAAAACAGCTGAAATCTACGTCGGGCTTTAGTTGTAGTGCTTGACATCTTTATCTTATGACTTGGTTGGCAATATTTATTGAAAATCTTTCTGTGTATGCTGTAGCATCATAATGCCCTTTTACTTTCAGTATTAAAAGGAACAAGAGCAAAGGAAAATAATTCCGTATTATCACGTTCTCATGTTGGCTTAACTGAAGACGAAAGTCCAAAAACATACACTAGGGTCATTCCATGTGAAATTAACCATCTCGGATTTCTAGTTTATTGCTTGTAGCCGTGGAGTATTTCATTTTAAATTTTTTTTAAAGATTTTTTGTAATAAGCTTTCGTTTGATATGTTACTTGACAGAATTGCAAAAAAAAAAAAGTTTGGTTCCCGAAAATTTTCCCGAAATTTTCAAATTTGATTTTCTCAAAATCGGACATCTCAAAATGTTTCAAAAAAAATCTTATATGTTGATCATACTTCCATACAGCTACCATGAAAATTATAATTTAACGCTCGGATTCCACGACAAAAACCGAATGTAAAAATGGCGAACGACAAAAGAGCGACTTCAGAAAAGCGACACATAAACCGGCTTAGAAAATGAGCGACCAACTAAAAGAGCGAATGACAAAAAGAGAGACTACCAAAAGGGCGAATGACAAAAAGAACGATTACCAAAAGGGATAATGACAAAAAAAGCGACTACCGAAGGGCGATGACAAAAGAGCCAATGCCATATTTTTGTGACTTGTTAAACTCATCGTATCAAAAACTGCAATTTTTTCGCACGATTCTCTTACAATTTAAAAGGATTCTATTGGTATTAAATTCTATGGTTAAATCCAAGGAGGCTAAAAATAACAAGGTACGTGCCACTGGGATATACACAGTAGCAAGTGACGTCATTAGCCGACAAGACTCGAGGCGCGAGAATTAAAATACGGAGCCGCGGGCTTGCGAATGTGAGTTGTGTGATATATCAGAGTGTGGTTTTGTTTTATCCTTTCGTGTGTATTTGTGTTGGTTTTAGTGTATTTTGTATTTCTGAAATTACATTTACAACATGCCATCAGTTGGGGGGTGTAAAGTCAAAATTGGGAGGGTGTAAGTGAAGTTTTGTAGGGTTTCTATCGATTTTTCCCACAAAAAAATAAAGTTGGAGGGTGTTGTTGAGACTTTGGGAGTATACACACCCACATGGGTGGGCCTGGCGGAATCACTGCTCTTGCTACTAGTAAAAACAGAGGTAAGGTACAGCTATGGACATAAAGATTGTCGCATGTCTATAGCTGAGATTTCATCTCTCAAAAATAAATATATTGAAGCGTCGTATAAATTCACTGACTTGCAATAAGCAGAATTGCGTAACGTATTTGTGTGAAAAATATTGTCCAGATATATAGTCAAACAAGGGTAATATACAATAAAATTAAATTTTGCGGCGAAAAAATTGTAAGTTCAAAAATCCCAGCAAGTTGTAAAGTTCCCTTATTTTTCACCCGCAAGGGGATTATTTTGTAACCCAAGGGGAATTTTTAATTCTAGGCTTTGCTAACAAATTATATACTTGATTAATTTAATGAAGACATAATTATTTACGACGTATGTGAAGATCAATTGTTTTTAAAATAAATTACCATATTTCTTTCAATAATGTAACTCAATTTCCGTTCCGTAAACCCAAACTGTTATAAATAAATGTCAAATGAGATACTTTTTCAAGAAGTTAGAAAACATCTAATTTACTAATGACAATCACTGCCCTCTATTAGTAATTGAATGAACTACATGAACTATATGATTTGTCTAGTTATTTCTACCGGTATTTCAAATTGAAGTGTGTAACCAGGGCATATATTAACAAATTGTTTTAATTTCAAATAACTTATAATAAAAAAAAACTATATATTTTATCTTGTCGGATTTGTGAAAACCATTTCTCAAAACCTTGGGTTAAAAGAGAGAGTCTTCTTGAAATGTAATAAAATAAAACTGTCAT
This sequence comes from Lepisma saccharinum, assembly GCA_022664845.1. NCBI lineage: Eukaryota > Metazoa > Arthropoda > Insecta > Zygentoma > Lepismatidae > Lepisma > Lepisma saccharinum. The sequence continues at coordinate 24,984 of JAGDQP010027186.1, forward strand.
TTCATATACATTTCTAGAATACAGGATGATGGCAATCTAGCCTATTAGTTTGGGGCAACGGTTCACAAACATTTGACATGTTGAGAAATGTGTCCGTGTAGATGCATTTTCGAACGACTTAAGCCAGGGATTATTTAGGGTTGGAGGGTGGTTCCGGACTCCCTCCCCCGAAATTCGGATATTTTTAGTAATATTAGTATAAGTTTTGGCAAAATTATATGCATTTTACGTAAATTTCACACACATACAGT